>SNQJ01S0009766.1:74701-121875 GCA_010110895.2 Picea sitchensis | reverse complement strand
TGTCCCACCCTAGGAAGTGTTCTCCTTCTCTACTCAACAGTCCTTCGACTGCCCCACTTCCCTTCCAGGGCTCTAGAAACAAGCCTAACATGAAGTCTCAGAGCCCTGTCGCTACAATTTAACACCTCGAGAAATAATTCCAAACAATTCTCTCACTGCCTAATGAAAGTGAAACAACATAATGAATGAAACGCTCACAAGTGTTAGTGTGAAAGGATGGCGTACTAAAGGAAAAGGCACACAACCTTAGATTCAATGCACACCGGTTTAGTGTGCAAGTTTTGAAGACCTATGAAGCCTTTTTTATATAAGTCATGATGTAACACACACCCGTGAAAGGGTACGAGGTTGGCACACTGAGGAAAGAGTGCACACAACTCAGAGGTTTCACGCGCACTGTTTATAAGTGCACAAACTATTTATTTTGAGGCTGGTGAGCCTGTATGGAAAATATCAATACTTCTATATTAAGATGTAAATGTAATCACATGCAAATTAATGAAAATACATCCTTGCGGCAGACCGACCATGTAAAAGAGTTTGAGGGGCTTAAAATACACTCGTTGAGGTCAAGGGGGCTGGGTTGAAGGGGATAAAATCCAAAAAGGAATATTTTATTAATATTTCTTTAAAAAGTGTAAAGTAAGGATATAATATTATATCCTAAGTCCTCGGGAGGGTACAGGTGGCTAAAAGCAGTTCTCAACATGACAAGTGTCAAGTTGGGGACATGCTGATTGACAGAAGAAAGTTCTCAACCTGACATGTGTCGAGTTGGGAACATGCAATCAAATGGTTCATACCTAGTCCATTTGGGTGCCGAATCATCCAGTCATTCAGACCATCACAAGGGGTAAGGGGGACGACTATTTTTCCATTGAGCAAATTGTTCTATCATGACCTGATTGTTCTGTAAGTGATCCTGTTGATGTTGTCATGAGCTGATTGTCACTTTAAACAATATGTTGAATAATTTCATAGCTACTATATGGTATTAGTGCATTAACAAAATGTGTTAAGTAGTAGCATGGCCCAACCTGAGTGACTGGGTATGTTACACCTTATTAACTAATGATGGCCTTTATTACATATAAAACATATCCTACTAACTAGTGACCCATGGAGAGGGGTTAGGATCAGATCCTAAAAAGGATAGTCAACATATTATCTTTTTCATCCCCTTACCATGTGCTATCTAAAACTAGTACAAGAAATACCATTGCGCCCTTGACACCTCCCCAACAACGACACCAAAAATGATAGTGTTTCTATATATCTTCTATTTAACCAGGAACACTCATGAATTTTATCTTATCAACCAAGGTTTCCAATGTAATTGTGATATGTCATGCACTGTGTGTGTGGGCTACAAATTCTTAACTTGCACTAATTTCCTAATATGATTCTACAAGGAGGGAATTTCATTGCGGAAAATCAAAACGCACAAGAACTAACTTCTAACACTTATGATTTCGAGTCTAATATATGGCTCCTCTTAGAGTATTTCCATCACTGACCTAGTTCTATGGCAACACTTCTCTTGATTTGTTATTAGATTGTCATAATGAGTGTGTTCAAATACCCTATTTTTGTAACCAAGCATTCTACATGAAACAAACCAAATAAATTAACATAAAAAACTGAACAAGATAAAAGCTACAACATATCAACTATCTACATGAGATCTCCAATTCAAGCTTAATTGAAAGATTAACTATAAACACTATAGCACCATGTATGCATGGATTGTAGTTTCTACTAGTCTGTGGCTCTTCTGTAGATTGCAATTGAAATGACCATGTCAAAAAAATTATTACATCATTATCAAAGCATGACTTCTCTAATAGTCTGGGTTAGAAATTTAATTCTACCATACATACATGACCACAACTTGCAAATGAAATAGAAAAAAGTAAAATTCAAATGATAAAATAAATAAAGGAATACAAACTAATCTATGTACAACAAATTTAATATAACATTCACCTATAGATCCACAACTCATGTTCCCTAGAGTGACCCCCCTGTAGGGGGCATGGAGATGGGATCTATTACAACGACACTAGCAACTGAAAATAAGAACTAACACATTCAAGAAATAACCAACAAAGTATTGCAGAGTTTGGGCGCTCTATCCTTTATTCCAAAAATCCCAATTCCTTTTACATTGTATATCTGAACTAGTATCTATGGAGTCATTCTCCTTACAATATATAGAAGAATGGCTCATGCCATTTTAGGAATAAGAAAACAAACTTAGAACTAAGTCTAAAACTTCCAACAAATACAAAAAATGTGATTCCCATGTTCCCCATCGTATTGGCTTAGAAGAAGAGCCATATCTACTACCAATACACATTTCAGATGGAAGGGAATAGAATTTGGCCTCAATTGATCAAAGTGTGAACAAAATAATGCGCCCATGTCTCCCACATTATGCTTGATATCAATATCAACAAATAGAGGATGAGATCCTTTGTGTAAATTCCTTGACCATCTCCCAGGAATTTCGTAAAGTAGGTATATAGTTCAAAAAACATCACTGAGATCAGTTGGAGTATTAATAATGTCCCATGAATCTAGATATTGGTTGTATTATGGATATACTCACATTTCCCTTCATTACCCTATTTTGAATGTTCGCTTCTCAACCATAAATAATCTGGAAACTTATTTTTGCACTAATTCACACTTTAGCTCATGATAAAGAATCCAAAATCCATAACAAGGTGGTAGCAACAAATCGAACTCACCTACGACCATAATTATAGACAATAAATAACCAAAATGCAATCCAAGACATCTAATGAGCCAATTATTATCTAATGACCAATATAGATTTTTGGGTGGTTTAGAGTGGGAAAAAGAGAGGTTATAATAGGTGAAAATTATACCATATAGGGGACCCTTCAACCACTACAGTCTATATTAGTTGAAGAACCATTTTCATAATGGGGCTTGGATGTAATTGGCCCAATAAACCCAAAATATAGTAAAGCAAATTCATATATCCTCATTGCAACTGACTATTTTACAAAGTGGCAAGGATCTATGGCCTTGAGAAATGTTGATTAAGAACAATTGATCCTTTTCCTAAAGGATAACATTCTATCCAGATTCAACGTCCCTGGAAAATTCATAACAGATAATGGTTCAATTTTTATTGGATCCAAATTTACAAATTTATGTGGATAATATGGTATTATCATGGAACAATCATCCAACTATTATCCTCAAGGAAATGGTTTGGCTGAATCAACTAACAAAACATTGATTCAAATTATTAAGAAGACAATTGCAACAAACCATAAAAATTGGCATAAAAAGTTGACATATTCTCTTTGGGTAAGTTGTATCACTACAAAATCCAACACTGGACATTCACCATACACCTTGGTATATGGAAAAGAAGCAAGTATACCATTACAAATGGAATTGAATGCATTGGTAATTTCCATAAACAATGAAGACATGGAAGAAGTGCCACCTTTGCAAAAATGGTACTATGAGATTTTGCAATTAGAAGAACAAAAGGTACAAGTAGTAATGACCATGAGCAAGAGACAAGTAGGTAAAATATATTTTGATAAGAGAACTACGACAAGAGAGTTTTAAAAAGATCAATTGGTTCTATTATGGAACAAAGTAAAGGAAAAACCATCTTTTCATACAAAGTTTGAATCTATTTGGATTTGTCCGTACCAGATTGAAAAGATTATTGGTTTCAATTCTTATTTGTTTAAATACATGAAAGGAACAATTCAAGCATTGCCTGTAAATGGGAAATACCTCAAGCACTTCTTTTGTTAATCCTAAATTCTCAACTTGTACATAGTCCTTCAAAATCTTTACTCCTCTGTATATTTTTAGTTTGCATTGTTTCTTCTTTCCCTTTTTCTTTATTTACCCTTCTAAAATTTTCTATTTGAATCCATTTTCCCAATGGACAAGGCTCTCTGGATTCTCAACAACTCCCAAGGGGTTACTGTCCCACAATTTGAGCCAAATGTTGATCCTCATTCGTTGATCAAAGATTGTGCATTTTGGTCCATCCTTAGTCATTTTTGTTGTTCCTTGTACATCCTATACTTAGCCATTTTTCTAAAACACGGGTTGCAGAGCAGGCTACCACCAAGTTGCAAGCTCTCAAGTTCGTAAGACCGCAAATTACATACTTAGTTTATTTCTCACACCCCCAAATATCTTAACACTTAATCGTTTCCTTTGTTGTGGAAGTCTTGTTGTAGAAGACTAAGCCATCCCTCACCCTGCAAATACCTACATCCCACAACCCACAAACCTGCAACATTAAAAAATACCCTTCCCATTTCCATGTCACTCATAATATACCTTTTCCTTTTGACATTTAACTGATTTCTTGATTGCGTATGCGAGGTCCTCACCTTATTTCTATTTACCTTTCCCTAGCCCCACAACCCTATGTCTCGCATTTCTGCCTACTCCAAAATGATTTGTATATTTTTGCAACCCGTAAAATCAACCTTTTTGGTACTTAACATACTTATTTATTGTGGATGCGAGAGTCCCATCATATCTCCCCTTCCTTTCTCCACATCCCGCATCCCACATTTTCGAAATCACCACAATGCACTCTCCATTCATCACATTATACCTCCATACTTAACCATTTTCCATACACCCCGATACGATATCACCATTCGTTATTAAGTGGCATGATTTTCATGAAATCTCCGCCATAAATATTAAATCAAACCATGCAATTGAAAAATTCGAATTAAGAGCTACACCATTTGATAATCAAAGCAATACGTGGTAAAATTATATAAGAAATTAAAAGCCTTATTGTAAAAAGATTGTATTGACAAAAGCACCACTTATTCACAAAAAAAAATCTTTGTAAGACATGTTAAGTAAAAGGAAAGAATTATATTGTGGTGATATTGTCAATTGGGTTTATCCTAGGTAGTTGGGACAAATGACTGTTATTTTTCCTACCCAGATTCAACTCGCGCAAGTGATATGTTGAGCTCTTAACAACTATATTATTGTAATAGCTTTGAGCCATGTTGTTGATCGACTTTGTGCCCTGAAGATTCTAGGGTCTACCCTAGGTACCATCCTTGAAATGAGGGGAGGTACTTGGGGGTTTTCCCCATGCAGTGTAACCTGGAAAAAAAGAAGAAAAACGTGTAATTATCAATTGTCCCCGAAGGTGCAAAAAGTACCACATCATATTGTGCATTGGTTGAATATGTTTATTTTATAAACGCAATGATGAACTAGATCGGGGTGGAAATGTTGTTTCTATTGAGAGGAGATGCAAAAATAACATTTTGTAGCATCAAGCATGCAACAACAAAGAGTTCCCAAGGTGAATTAATTTATGAAATTGTGATTTTATGTGATGTGCCTACCAACATAAGGATAGAATATTATGAAGCCTCGTATGAACAACTGGAATGCACCTTGGATACATATTGATGGGATCACTCTTTATCGATACGATCTCCCATATCTGAAATTGAATCGGTGGGAACAAATGTGAAGAGATAAATAATGAGGGTGTTCTTCACTAATTGCCTCCTAGATCCCCCCAAAATGCCCCCCTTCCTTCCATCGACAAACATTTGTATCCAACTACACCCTTCTAGGTTTCAGTACCATGCAGGCTCCATGGACGTGTTCTTGGCAAGAAATTTCAATTCAAACCCTTTTGCTTCATACTATCTCATTTAAAGTTGTTGACACATTATTTTATCGAGCACATGGAAGGCTTAGGAGGCTATTAAGGATTACCTATCTTGGAAGGAGCTTTCCCTTTAGGATGAATTTCCTTCAATGGACACTATCTCTAATGGTCACCATTCATAAAGTTTGAAGGCAAGCCTCTGAGTGAGATTTCCTCGTTCTCAAGCTTAAGAATTTTAAGAAAGGTAACCTATTTTTCCAATGATATGTTTGACAAATTATCGAGGAATTTCCTCTTATGGTCTAAGCTTAAGTGAAATTTTATCTTGGCTAATGATTAAAGTTACAATGCAACACATTCAAGGTCTCATCCTATATGAGATAATGCTTAAACTTGTCCTCACAGGGTCTTGTGCTTAATGGCATGACTGGAAGTGGAGAAGTCCACAACCTTTTTGAAATGTAAACTACCCATGGGCTTCAAGTGGCTATGATCCAAGTCATTCCTTGGAGGCCAACTGAACAAATTGTGTCACTTGAAGTCTCAACAAAGACTTGGTTATTTTCCGCTTCATATATCTACAAACCAATGTTAGAACCTAAGGAAGCAATATTTGTATGTTTTAGCTATGGAGGGTCTCCTAAAGGATAAGAGACTTTCATACATGGGTGTAAATAACCCACACCACCCAAAGCATGGGTGAACAAAAATCCTTAAACATCTTTTCTAGTTTTTCGCATTATAGCTAATTCTTCTTACACATAAGTCGAGTTATTATGTAAACTATTCCTCCCTGCCTCCATCACCTAGAGCGTTGCCTTGTTAGGTGACTAACTTCCTTGGGCCATTGAGTTTCACTCTACTTGGATGCTTATTAGATTTGAAGTTCTTTTTTGGATTTGGAAGAGACACAATGATGTTACTTTTCATTTAGCTATCCCATCACATGTATTTTCTTGGTACGAAGACACTCTAATGGGTGCTAACTTGTCCTTGTATATCTCAATGTAGGCAAAGCAGGTGCAGGTGGAGATGGAACACCTCCAACTGCTTTTGGATTACAAGGGTGGCCTCCCCTGCACTATGAGCATGTAGCCATCTATCCCATACCTAGCCCGCCTTGCCATATTCTCAAAAAGGTTGTAGCAGGCCTTACCACCGAGTTGATAAATAGATATGCCAAAGACATGAGCATAGGAAGGGTTGACCACCAACTCTGCCTCATATTGACAAGCATTTTCCAACTCTATACTTGACCATTTTATAAAAGTCGAAGCCCCTAGACAAATGAGTGAAAACCTGTGAAACCAATTAATGTTGATCCCTCAATTTTTGAATAACACCCTCTCCCACATGACCATGGCCAACCTCCTACTACTCCTTAGTGCTATATGGTCGAGCTCTTTCCCTTATCATTGGGTGTTCTATTTCTTTATTTTCTACATAGTTTCGTAAGAGATGATATGAATATTCAATGGTGTTTTGGCCTCAACGTCTATTCCCGTAAAAGTACATCAACCATCCTCATACATTAGGGTTCGAGGATGCACTTAAACATCTCTTAGGTCATTCATCTTAGGTCGTCCTTAGCCTTTTTACCACGTCATAATTTGTTTCTTCAATAAAAATCTTCTAAAATATTCATTCCGAAGCTTGTTTACATATGAACCCACTTTTTAATCATTATGTCTGCGTCGATAACTTCAAGGCCTACCCTTTTGGACCTTTTTATCTTTTTTATTTTATTAAAACATGATGTTTCCCTACCACTAACCTATGGTGTTTGACCAGAAAAATTGCATGATGATCCGCCGGCCTTTGTTATGTGTTGTATTCAATATATAAAAGAATAAAGACAATGGAGACAACCTTAATGGAATGATAATTCTATTTTAACCAATGATTAATTAGACATTTGGAGACCCAACAGAAATGTAAAATCCAAACGCGAGCACTCTCGATCAGGAGGCACATATGGGGTTGTTGGCATTGCACTAAACGATAAAAAAGGGTCCACAGTAATCCGCTTGAGCCTTGAGGTCATCGCTCATGAGCACTTTGCACTTCAAAAAGAAAAATGATGGACAAACTAGTGGAAATACAGGAAGTCATAGAATATATACACACTTTATAATATATGGAGTCTGGAAGCTATCATTACATGGATGCCCAAAGTTGGTTTTGGGGTATTATTTTTTTTTCCATTCCATGCCAGAAATCCATGCCAGAAAAGGTAAAGATCTTTTTTTTCAAAGATTTAAGGGTAGAGTTGATGGATTTGAAGAGAAGGTAAAGATATATATGTTTTTCAACAATGTAATGGATTGGATATGAAGAAAGTTGGATTTGAAGAGAAGGTAAAAATATATATGTTTTTCAACAATGTAATGGATTGGATATGAAGAAAGTTGGATATGAATGGGGTATTATTTTTTTCCATTCCATGTTAAAAAAATGGTAAAAATATTTTTTTCAAAGATTTAAAGGTAGAGTTAATGGATTTGAAGAGAATGTATATATATATATATATATGTTTTTCAACAATGTAATGAATTGGGTATGAAAAAAGTTGGCTATAAAAAGAGTTGATGCATCATAAAGAAACTTATCAAAATTATATCTATATATAAAATTATATGAATAAGAAATCCATAACTAAAACTATGAGTAAATAGGATATGAATAAAATTATATCTATATCTAAAATTATATGGATAAGAAATCCATAACTAAAACTATGAGTAAATAGGATATGAATAGATTGGATAGGAAGAAAGTTGAATATGAATAAATTGGATATGAAGAAAATTGATAGGTTTTAAAAAAAACTTACCATCTTATTAAAATTATATCTATAACTAAAATTATATAGAGACCAAACCCACACAAACCAATTAACCTACCACACATGGATCTCATATTGCCTACTATTTATGTACATCTTTATATTATGCTAGACTAAACCCACACAAACCAATTAACCTACCACACATGGATCTCATACTGCCTACTATTTATGTACATCTTTATATTATGCCATATCTATATGGTTTATATTATGCCATATCTATATGGAAGAGCATGAATGTCTCTGGTTTATGTATGAATATTCTGCTCTATTCCCGATCTGGGTCCTTAGACTTGCAGCTGCAAGGATCTCTGTCATATGGATCTATGGGAGATAACAGGATTTGCGTTCACAGAAGTGGCTGGTTCAAAACTTCACAAATATTGTAAGCGGTATGCTTGTTGTTTTCTAGAGTATTTCTGGACATGCCTGCATGAGTTGATGGCTCGTCAATTTTTAGGGTTCGAATGAATGTGAAATATATATATATAGATACGTACATACGATGAAGTCCCTTACTGCTTGATGGACTTTGAGGATTTTTAAGAGCTGCAAAGAAGTTTACTGTAGACATATGGCATACACAAGGAGCGCCAGGCACTGTTTCTTGCTTTTATCTTTCTCTGTGTTCATTGGTTTCTATTTGGTCATGTTGAGATGGATCCCTGAACCTTGCAGGTTCCAGATCTGTAATTCACTTTCATTTTTCAGAAGAGTCGCAGGTCATAGAGAGTCGATGAATATCTGAGTTTTTTTTAACTAGATCCGGGTAAGACTTGAAAGGAATTGATAAACTTAGGTTTAAACTTCAATGCTTCTTTCTGGATCCCTCAAGGTTAAGATGAATGTTGTAAAGAAGAGAAATGTTGAGTGAGTTTTCTTTGAATCTTATTGTATTAAGATTGCTTTTAGGGCTATTTTGTTCATTTGCTCCAAGACTTTGCACCTATACGATGGCTAAAATTGTAGGCCATGATCTGCAATGGATAAATATTCTGCCAGGATTGCAGATGCAAAATTAGATCAACAAACTCTAACTCTTCATTTTTCTTCAAACGATATTGTTTTTCTGGCAATCTTTCTTCATTCAGACGATATGGTTTTTCTGGCAGTTCATCGTGAGAAGAAGTAAATACAACTAGAAACTGATGAATTCACCAGCAAAGTTTTCTTCCTGAAAGCCATGAAAGCAAAGAATATGATTCTCACAGTCAGCTGCGTGCTTTTCCATGTTGATTAAACCAAATTCTAAAACAGTTTGAGTGTGCAATTCCATTCTCACATGATCTGACACTAAATTGATAAAAGGATTTTCATCAGACGATAATTATATCCACAGCACGGGTCAGATCTTTATATGTCTATAGGCTGGAAATCATTTCTTAATAGAATTTTCTCATTAGTATTAATATGTGTTACATACGCCTGTGAGGATATTTTTTCAACTAGCCAACTGTTCCCTCAGGTCACTGATATTTGCCAATTTCTTGGTCGGCATAGTGGAAACTGCTAGACTGTCTAACAACAGCATCGTATAATTTCATAACACATATAACAGATATGGAGATTCTTTTCCAACCCATTGGCAAGACCATACGTATCGTGGATGTTTTTATTATTTCAATAAATAAATGCCTTTGCCCATTAACCTGGTAACCTGGGATACAACATCATGGATCTGACAACCCAAAAACTTTATCAGTTTTCTTTAGTGACATAAGAAGTAACGTATATCTAACCTGGTAACCTGGGATACAACATCATGGATCTGACAACCCAAAAACTTTATCAATTTTCTTTAGTTACAAAAGAAGTAACGTATATCCTTACCTTACTTATCTAAGTATTAATTAGACAATGTAGTAGAGTATATTGGAAAATTTTGTTTAAAAGACAACAATACTGATTTATATTCATTATAATTTTAGGTCTCGATGATGGATATGAAGGATAATATTAATGTGTTTGACTTCCAATATCCTGAGATCTTAACCACATCACTTTTTTGGAGCTTTGGTAGTAGTTATCTATTTTAAGTTAGATAAAGTAAAGATGGGTTTCTTTTTGTTTATTCAATTGTTTTTCCTTCCAAATATGGTAAGGTAAAGGCATACTTTTGTTTATTCAATTGTTTTTCTTTCCAAATAAGGTGAAGCATAGGATTCAACTGTTTTTTTTTTTTTTTAGTAGTTATGTATTTTAAGTTAGATAAAGTAAAGATGGGTTTCCTTTTGTTTATTCAATTGCTTTTCCTTCCAAATAAGGTAAAGGCATACTTTTGTTTATTCAATTGCTTTTCCTTCCAAATAAGGTGAAGCATAGAATTCAACTGCTTTTCCTTTCAAATAAGGTAAATGCATAGGATTTAGTAGATTTTCTCTACATCTCGAAAGCAATTTACATCAAAATGTCTATGTAAATTTGAAATTTTATTTCAACTTCCTTGTTTACTTGAAAGAATATCCCAAAGTCTATGGTGTCATATAGGTATTTCATGGTTTTCTTTACAACAATCCAATGTTTTCTTTATGGATTTGCCATGACCCTCCTTACTAATCCTAATGCTGGTACAATGTCTAGTCTAGTGCATATCATAGCATATATAAGTGATCTAATTACCCTCACAAATGGTTTCCTTATGACGGTAATTGTTCCTTTTCACTTCGATGGATTAGCATTAGGGTGGGCACACAAAGTTTTCGTTGAAATGGGAATGCATACACGTTGTTTTTTTAGGAATGTGCATGCGTTTTAGGAATGTGCACGTGTTCATATGTAAATAGCTTTGGCCTTTTCCCAAGCTCCACACAAACCATTTCTACGTGGAAAGAAAATATCCACATCATTTTTTAAAGTAAAAAAATGTGCATAAATTAGGAATGCATGTGCAATATTTCTAAAGTGTGCACGTGTTAAAAAATGTGACAACATTTTGTTTTATTTTTCCCCAATCCATGGCGATTTCACCCTTATTTTTCTCCCAAATGCGAGCACGTTTTTGCTAACTAGGTCCAATCTCAACAAGGACATCAATGAGGGACATTGGCATCATTGGATTTCAGAATTTTGCAGAGAGAAGCTCTCATTTCCAGGTAGTTTTTATTTGAAATGTCATTTTTATATTTGTTAAATTATAGAAATTTACATAATTAAAAAAAAAAATACTTTGTTATTTTTTAATTGCAATTGTTATTCTACCACTATGAAGAAAAATTATGATCCAAACCCGAACCCTAACACATACACATACACATAAATTAATAAGTCTTTATATGAACTCAAAAAACAAATTGGTGAGCTTAGGAACACTAGAGAGTCATCTCGTATTGCATTGGCCACTTCACTTGAAATCATTGTTGATTCCATTCACCATGCCTATGACCAACCAACCGACCAACCAATTGGTGAGATGAGAGAGTACTACTCAACTTGCATTAGTAAGGAAGAGGTGAAAAACCTAAATCTAAGCAAAGAGATGATTTTTCAATAGTTTATTGACCCTAGAACCAACCAACCGTTTAATTTGGGAAAGATACATCTTTTCATTGAGCAGTGCACATTCTATACATAGAAATACCATTGGATGGATAGGTGTTTTATGTATTTAATAAGCCTCCCTTCAATAACAAGGAGGTTCCCTTGTATTTTCTTTGTATGTTTTGGGTCGAGTTTATTATGGGTCACCATGCCAATTATTTTGACGTTTGCGAATTCCAGGGGGTTGTTCTTGGCTATGCTTAGGATCGAGAAACCGCTAGGCATACCCATTGAGAGGGTCGCCCGATCCTAGGCATATTCCTACCACACCCCCACAACCACCTTAGCTTGGAGATACGATTCAAGTCACCAGTACTGTGATGCCATCCTTGACATGTAGTGTAGTTCAACATAACACATTTTTGGTAGCTTCTCATTGAAATCTGTTTCCTGATGATGTTATACCAGTAGGTGCAGGGTCTTCATGCCATGTTGATTACCATGCACTACAACTAGCTAGGATGGACATTTTAGTTCTAGCCCAGTTGTTCCACATTAATGTTGTCATTGTAGGCATACTTGTCATGGCCTAATAAATGATCCTATTTAGGATAGTTTCTTGGATCATGATGTTAGTACACAATATTTTTTATATTTTCATTTATTATGTATATAATTTTGTAATTGAAAGATATTTGGTAAGCATAGTCTTTAAAGTATTTGTAAATTTCTTTTATGTTTTGGACATATGTATAGCTCCTACTTGAGGATACACCTGGGTCCATGGGGTAAGGAACATATTCTCCTATATTTGATGTAGTGGTTGCAACAACATGTTTGATTGGAGCTCCTCACACATAGGTATTTAGATAACTTTTTGATTTTTCCCCCATAAAGTTTAATTAAAGTTATAGGTCATAGATATGTATAACTGTAACCATACATAACTTACAAGAATTACACGTGTCCTTTAATTAGACCATAATTAAATGAAATACGAATGTAGATTATGGGATGCGAGCTACTATAACTTTCCTATATGAATATGAATAAGAATACTGTAATTATTATCTTCAATCTCAATTTGAGTGTGAATGACCAACTTACCTATTGAATATTTGAATGTGAGATCACTCATGGCCATTGGATGTTCACTTGAAGACTATTGGGTAAGTTTGTTTCCTTAGACAAGGGAGTTTGTTTAATGTTTATCCTTATTGCCTTATGGCTTGTCTTGGAAACCCCATCTTTTTGGTAGGAGTAAGGATGGAAGCTTGTAGATATTCTATGTTACTCATATCAAGGAAGTGGGAAAGCCAAAATTCCTTTGGTCTCCTCACTTCTAACTTGTGCAAGGGTGGGCTTGCGAAATCACCTCAAAAAATTTACTTGGTGACGAATACCTCTCCTTATTTGATAGTTTTGTTGTATTTTTACCAAGTGCTCCCTTGTGGTTTCACTCCATCCACCTCATTGTTCACATTCATCTTCTTCTTCTCATTCTACATGGTGTCTACCTTGTGTTTCACTCTAAGTGTTTGTTCTTCTTGCCTTGTGGCTTGCCTTGGAAACCCCATATTTTTGGTAGGTGTAAAGAAGTTGGCTTGTTTATTCCTTGCCACTCACCTCAAGGAAGTGGGAAACCCCAAATTCATTCTAAATATTATATTATGTAATGGAACACACTACAAAAAAACTAAAATACTTGACCTAAAAGTATGATACCTCAAAAAAAATCATGCATCTTGTTCTAGAGCTAACCTCATTCCTCATTAGATTTGATCCAAAGAGCCATAGAGTGTCTCTAAAGTGAATTTCAAGCTTCCGAAAAAGACTTCATAATTCAAATATATTTATTACACAAAATTAACATGCATAGGCAACCATGTCCACTCTAGTATATTCATATTAAAATAAGGATTTGATACCATGTTAGAAACCATTATAAATAAAAAGAAAACACCACTAATAAAATATAGACATCAAGTTTATAGTAGAAAAACCATCATCTGGTAGAAATATCCACTGCAACCAAATATTCCATTACACAATTTTATAATGCATTACATTGACCATACGTTGGTGCTTATGGCCACTTACTCGCATTTTACATTAGTCATACGAGTCTTTAATAATGCAGTGTTAGACTCCTTAATATGGTTCTATATTTAACATAATTATTGCATTAATTACAAACCAATAGACCACCTTCTAACTATCATATTAAAGACCAACCACTATGGCCTTTCATTAATGACACTTAATGTCCACTGAGTCAACGACTTAAAAAACATGAGTCAATGTTACATATAGAACACTAACATAATGGAGAAGAGACATAAATGGTGGTGTCCTACATTTATCTTGGTGTTGTACTCTGATTCATCTTCCATTGATATAGTTGCAACATAATAAAGATTGAGAAGATACTACATAGTGCAAATAACCTTTAAGAGACAATGCTTAGAGTGTCAATTTGTAGATATTCTAGGTAAGTAACAAATGACCTCATGAGCACTACTCCAATACCGGGTCTATTAAAGAAAAAACACTTTATGTCACATAACTATTAACACTGTGAATCTCATCACACACTTCTCAATATTTAATGCAAAATCTTATTACACACTTCTCCTTTTGCATGATGTTTTCCTTGTGTTTTGTTAAGTGTTTGGTCTTCTTTTCTTGTGACTTATCTTGACAATCCCATGTTTTTGGTAGGTGTAAGGATAAAGGATCACACATATTCCATGCCACTTGTCTCATGGAAGTGGGAAACCCCAAATTGATTCAAGGTATCCTCACTTCTTCCTTGTGTGTAGGTGGGCCAAGTCATCTCATAAAAGTTAAGTGGTGACCAATACCTATCCTTATTTGTTAAATTTATTGTATTTTTTACCAAGCACTCCCTTTGGTTTCATTGCCTCCACCTCATTGTTTTCCTTTGTCTTCCTCTTCTCATCCCACATGGTGTTTGTCTTGTGTTTCATTTAGTGTGTTGTCTTCTTGCCTTGTGTCTTGTCTCAACAACCCCATATTTTTGGTAGGTGTAAGTATGGTGGATTGAAAATATCCCATGCCATTCATATCATGGAAGTGGAAAACCCCAAATTAATTCAAGGTGTCCTTGCTTCTTCCTTATGCACAAGAAATATTGCTAATTTGGGCTTGCAAGTTATCTAAAAAATGTTAACCAAGTTATCTAAAAAATGTTAACTGGTGATAAAGACCTATCCTTATTTGTCAATTTTTTTGTATTTTGTACCAAGCATTCCCTTGCATTTTTATTGCATCGGCCTCATTGTTCACCAAAAAAAAAAAAAAAACACACACACAAAAACAAAAGCTACAGAGTTAAATCTCAGGATGCAGGCAGCTGTGCGCAGACCAAAGAGACACATAATACATACAAACAAACTTGGTTTCGCCCAAAATATGAAATCTCCAATGCTTTTTCTGTTCCGGACCGTTCCAAAACGTTAAGAAATTAGGAAGAAGCAGCACAAAAACAAAACAATATACAAGCCTAGCGCCGAATGTGAATCCCACGAGGAACTATGGAGTGCACAACAACCAGAGGAACGAGAGCTCACTCGCCTCCAAGCCAAACACAAAACATAATACACACAAGACATCGCCCAAGCACTAGTGCTCAGAGCCAGGCATTGAGCCTGCCGAGAGGGACGGAGCAGAGTGGAGAGGCGGCAGAGGAAAGAGGCAGAAGTGAAGGAGCGTTAGGGTTAAGGAACAACTTAGGTTTTTGGTACTGAGAGCCGGAGGCCGGGCACGTGGGCCTCATGCCAGAAGCTCGAACTTAAAGGCTTCCAGCGAATGCCACGGAGCACATTAAACTCTCGCTGAACTGAAAGTAAGACTTTTTTTGAATAATTATATTATTATTATTTTTTAATATTAATTTTTAGTTCTATTAATTTATTTAAAAGTTTTAATACGCTTTTTGAATAATTATATTATTATTTTTTAGTTTTATTAATTTATTTAAAAGTATTAATAGGCTTTTTGAATAATTATATTATTATTATTTTTTGTAATATTAATTTTTAGTTTTATTAATTTATTTAAAAGTATTAATAAGCTTGTGTAAATTTAAATTATTTAAAAATATATATATATATATAATTATGAGTTTTAATTTAAATAATTTAATAATATAGGGTTAAGTATAAATTTAGAGGTCCAAGGGTTTTGAACCCAAGACTCCCCACCAAGCGAAGCGCCTTAAGAAGAACACTAATGCCAATGTGCCCTCATGAGTCTTTACAAATAAATTCTTATACTTAAATAGATTAATGGTAAAAGAGTGTATTCTGAAGTATAAACTCCGATTATGCAAGCGTCGGGCTCACGAGACCTTACACACAATTCATCGAGCCAATCGTTGATCCCTTTCATTCCATTCCACCAGTCAAAGTCAAGCGCTAAGCTCCAATGCTTGAAAACCAGTCTACAATCCTTAAAGACTCGCATCTGCAGCCACCGAGACACACAATTCAACACTTATGTACAACGCGCCAAGGAAAGCTCACAAGTCAAGCATCGGAGGATATTTAGTTATAAGCGAAAAGTTTAAAGGACTTAGACTAGGACAAGCGTGAAGGAGGCAACATACACACTAGAAAAGTAAGTTAGAGGAATTGGTGAGTATGGCGCAAGGCTAGCATAGCTACCAGGAAAGGGAGACAATAGTTTTCTTGGAAGAAATCAAACTTAGACGCTTTAACCCTTACCTAGCCAATCCCCTAAAGAGAGTAATGTACGTTTACAGACAAGTAAAGAAAAACTTACGCCTAACCTTGTTTCTAGTTTGAGTAGCACCAATTTGAAAAGTCCTTGAACTCACCCTGACAACTTTGGTTGATGCAGGTTAAAGCATACAGGATGGTCAGGAATCGAGGGAATCGAGGCAGGGGAGCATCGTCGTAGGCACCGCCAACACCGCCAGTGCCACCACCACCATCGCCTGAACTAGCTCTCATATTGCGCTCGTTGGAGGCCATTAATGAGACTTTAAAGGGGCGACATCCAACAAGGACCGAAGTGGAACCCCACCGTCTGGAACGGGTAATACATAAGTGTCAAGGGATTCAGGGGGAGGACCTCCACCCGAAGACATCACTCGAGAATTACAGAAGATCAAACTTCCAGATTTTGCCGGGGGTCGCACCAGTGAACGCACGAAAGCGTGGTTGGAAGGCATGACAAGGTGTTTTTCCTTAAGGGACTATGCGTCCAACTCAAAGGTGAAGATCACAAATTTTCAGTTGAGAGACAATGCCTTGAACTGGTGGGGAAACCTGGAAAGACAACCACATCTTACCCCAAACACAGTATCTTGGGAACTTTTCGAGGAGAGGTTCCGAAGGAAATATCTGCCAGCCTATTATGAGAAACAACAAGTAGGGGCGTTTCATGCCTTAGTACAAGGAAACAAAACTGTAGAAGAATATGAGATCAGATTTATGGAATTGGTCAAATATGTTTCGTATATGGATAATGACCAATGATAGGCAGAATGCTTCATCTATGGATTGAACCCTAAGATAAGAGCTATGGTGCGGATGTGGAAACCGTCTTCGGTAGCGGAAGCTGTTGAAAATGCGTGTTATGCGGAGGAACACATGAACTTAACCGAGGGTAAAATACCGACATTTCCGCATCATCCAAGATTTCTCGGGAAGGCCCCTAGGACATTCCAAAGGGGGCTCAAGGCCACCGCCATATGGTAACAAAGTTGCGCCAAGGACAATAGCCACAGGGATTTCAATGGCAGCGAGTGCAACATCTTGTTCATCACCAACGACGTAGACAGGTCCATGGCCATCTCAGGGAACAAAAAGTAGGGGCAGGGGTTCCAGGGGAAGGAACTCATTTCAGAGACAGTCACATAACAATGCATAGGTTCAATCTCGTGTTACCTGTTGGGGGTGCGGAGGACCCCATTACCAGTGTGATTGCCCAGAGTTACAATCAGGGTTTGTGCATAGAGAAGGAAATGCACCAATGGGGAGAGCAAGTATCAACCACCAAATTTACGCAGCGATTAATAATCTCCAGGCCGAACATCAATCCATGGTGGTGGAGTCATCAGGTACGCTAAATCATATCAACATTAAGATTTTATTTGATTCTGGTGCTACATATAGTTTCATTTCACCATCTACATTAGAAAAGAGTGGGTTGGTAGCCTACGAGCACGATGACTTTAAACAAGTTGAGATGGCTTCGGGGGGAAACAAGCGGTAGGACCTAGTGTTGATAATTGCATAGTAGACTTGGGAGTGTCTACTACCAGGTTGAAGGTATACGTCACTGCTCTCGGGGCATATGACCTAATCATTGGACTGGATTGGTTAGCAGCTCACCGATCTTTGGTAGATTATTTCACAAAGGGGGTGCTTTGTGTTGATGATGAGGGAAGGCCAGTAGAGATCCAGGGTGTATGAAGAAAAGTGTCATTACACTTTATATCAACTATGAAGGTTAAGTGATGCTTGAGACAAGGGTGTCGATTATATGTAGTGGAAGCAGTGAACGAAAGGAAGGGACCCTCATTGGATCAGTACCCGATACTGTCAGAATTTAAGGATGTTTTTTCGAACGAGTTACCAGGGTTACCTCCTGAGAGGGAGCTTGATTTTACTATTGAGCTAAAACCTGGTGCATAACCAATCTCCAAGACTCCGTATCAGATGACAAGACCGAAACTTTGTGAATTGCAAATGCAGTTGAAAGAATTACTGGACTTAGGGCTAATAAGGCCCAGTGTCTCACCTTGGGGTGCACCAGTAATTTTTGTAAAGAAGAAGGATGGATCCTTACGACTGTGTATAGACTACAGGGACCTGAACCATGCTACAGTGAAAAATAGGTACCCGATGCCATGAATAGATGACCTCTTTGATCAGATGAAAGGAGCAGCAGTATTCTCAAAGATCGATTTGTGATCAGGGTATCATCAGTTAAGGATTAAGGAAGGTGATATCCCAAAAACTGCCTTTCGAACTTGGTTTGGACATTACGAGTTTGTCGTAGTACCTTTTGGATTGACCAATGCTCCAGTAGTACTCATGAGCCTCATGAACGACGTATTCTGGAAGTACTTAGACCATTTTGTACAAGTCTTTCTAGATGACATCCTCATCTATTCCAAGAACGAAAGAGAACATGAGGAACACTTACGAGTAGTGTTGTCCTTTCCAAGAACTAAAGAGAACATGAGGAACACTTTGACGCAGTGTTGTCCCCGCCTTAGAGAACAAATTGTATGGGAAGTTGTTGAAGGTTCCTTCTCTCCGAAAAGAGATTCACCATTTACGCTATCATTCCCATTAAGGAATCTCTGTGGGACTAAGAAAAGGTAAAGGCTTGGCTATGGAGTGGCTAAGAATGAAAATGCCCATGAGGTGAGAAGTTTGATGGGGCTAGCGTGCTGGCTATCGAGACTTTTGTGGAAGGATTTCAAAATAGCGAAACCATCACCACTTTGAAATGCAAGGGGGTCGCATGAATGTACAGAAGAATGTGATAGCGCATCCATTAAGCTAAGAGGTTACCAACTAGTGCACCAATTCTACGAAAGTGTCGGATATGGAAAAGGACTTCAATGGTTCCGCAGACGAATGCCCCGGGCTAAAGGGTTGGGGGCCGTGGCTAACGTAGAAATGGAGGAGTGATATCTTTTGTTAAGGAATTTGAAGAAACATGAAGAGCTATACACAAATCATGATTTAGAGTTATAACTATAATGCTAGCTTTGAAACTTGGGAGGCACTATCTTGTTGGGCAAAACCTTAAAACGGACCATCAAAGTTTAAAACATTTCACCTCAAAGGGATCTAAATACTAGGAAAAGGTGATGGAGTGAGTTTATGAGGAGTATGGATTTTTCTATTTCAGACATCAAGGGGAAAGAAAATGTGGTCAGCATGCCTTGAGTAGGAGACCACATATCTTCTCCTCTTGATACCCTTAAAAGTCAAACTGAGGAACATGTGTTGACACAACCTGGGGAGACAGCTTGGTATTAGCAGTTACTTCCAAACCTCCAGTAGGAGGCGCTTAGGATCCAGTATGAAGGATATAGTTTAAAACGAATCAAGATACTGGGGAAGGATGTACATCCTTGAAAGTGGTATTATTCAAGAATCATATTAAAGGAACTGCATAGAGTACTTTATTGTGTGCATTTGGGTGTGAATAAGATGTATGCAAACATGAGGAATCTCTTCTAGGTAGGCATGAAGCGCCATGTAGTCCATTCCGTCGCCAAATTCCTAGAGTGCTGCCAGTGAAAGCTAACCACCACCCGACATTGTGCCTCCTACAACCACATGATGTTCTTATGTCCAAGTAAATATTTCTATGGATTTTTTTGTGGGTTTCCGCTCACATCCATAGACACAATTCCATTCTTGTGATGGTGGATAAGTTAACCAAGAGTGCTCATTTTATTCCGCGAGACACTTACTTATGTCATCGGGACGTATAATACGTGTTTGTAAGAGAGGCTATCCAAGCTTGCACAGGATACCTAAGAAGATCATTTCCATAGGGACTCTCGACCACTTTCTAGGTTTTGGACAAGTTTGCGCTAGCATTGGGGACTCCAGCTTGAACTTTAAGCACACTTCTTATCACCCTCAAATAGATGGGAACCGAGAGTAAATCAAGTCAGCGGAACATTAATGGAAGCTTAGGATGATAATCAACCCAGTTGGGAGAAGTACCCACTCTTTGGTAGAGCTTCTTGCTCTACAATAACAAGCCAAGAAGCTCCATCGTATCGCCAATCTTCACGGCTCAGGATGGATTGGCCATGCGTATCGCCATTGAGTTGGATAGATTAGAAGACTAAGTAACAGTTGGGGCCATAATTGGTTCAAGAGATGGAGGAACAATTGATTCAGATTAGGCAAAGACTAAAGGGAGCACAGATAGACGTAAAAGTTATGTGGATGCACACAGGACCCACCAAAGTTATGAAGTGGGAGACCGCTTCTTTCATTCAGGCCTAATAAGATTATCATACGGTTCGAGAAGGGGACAAAGTTGTCACCTCGATTATAGGATCGCTCTATAATCCAGAAATCGGACCTCGCTCACCCGCCTCTGAGCCACCCCATCCCTCGCATGCAAAACCCACCATCTTCGCGGACCTGCTGCTTCCACAACTCAACCCGCAAATGGTACAACTGCAGGCACGCAGAAACCCCGAACCCGTCATCAACCCCATTCCAGTCCATCCTGCTTATCCGTGCCCATCCTGTTCCATATGCCAACTCCTACTACGACGCAGACTATCCTCACTTTTTGACCACCTCGAGAATACGCTGATGGTGGGGTGTGTGTAACACCACCTTTGACTTAGACAAACATGATTACCCTCGAGCTCCATATACTTTATTTTCTAGTCACAAAGGAAACTATTAAGGATACACTTAAAATCTTCTAAAATGTATGAACTTTTAAGAATGTTTAAAATGTTACTGATGATGAAGTATATGATCTACTATGTGGAATGTAAATCATCACTTAATGTTTAAATGTTATTGATGATGATGTATATGATGCATTGTGAGAATGTGAATTTAATGAATGTTTTAAATGCTATTAGAATGATGTTGATATGATGCAATCTATTACGTAAATGATAATTCTATGAATGGGTGTCAAATCTGGAACAATTATGGGATATTATGGATCTATTTCTAATTTTTGGAAACATAATGTTGCCGTTGCACAAGGATACCAATTGAAATGATGATGGTATGCAATTACATGATGATAATGCATGAAAATGTATGAGTTCAGGTTACGTAATTAATTTGCGTGTTATGGCCAAGAAATAGCCAAGGATTAATGATTATGAAAGTGGATACACCACCTCAATGGAAACACATGGGCACCTAATATTTGTATGTGAAATTATATTGGTTTGGATGCACGTTTATGATGTGTGGACCAAAGGCATTCTGATGGACGGCCTAAAACCTAATAACATGATTAGAACCCCAAGAACACGCTAAGCCATCAGATATTCCATTGTAGGGTGTGTGGACCCTAGTTATGATTAGAGGTGGGAGGCATTTCAACGGTATCCCTCCTAAAACCAAGTCATGGGAGTACGCTATACTCATGCCCCCAAGACATGTGGATGATGATCGCTGTACTTGTCCTAGGGAAGCTTGGTCAAGATAGTGGCATTTCCGCTTACGGGTTCTATTTGAGTTAGGTCAATATAGTTGACGCTCCAAGATAGTCTAGCAGAGGAAGGATAGGAATGGAGATGGAAGTAAGTTAGGGAGGAAGGATGAGTAGAAATAGTTGAGAAAGTATGGAGATTTGTCTTATGGTGAAATTTAATGTTTTCCCTTCTAAAAAAAGAAAAAAAAGAAAATGTGTATATATGAATATTCATACTTATGTACCTAAACCACAGTTGTCTAAATAAAATTGTTGAAGCGGATAATTGTAATTAAAGGATTTCTCAAACATTTGATTGGTTTATTGTCTTTTATAAAATACTAGTCTTGTTGATTGGATTGGATGCATACATAAATTACTAAAGGATGATAGTTTTGATTATTAGTACCTGCACGGGACTTGTATGTATTAACTACACATGCATTTCTTGTACATATACACTAGTATGTATGAGTTTTCTTGACTTACTTACTGATAGTGTCGGTTAATTGTTATGAATGTGTGAACCATGTTTCTTTTCCTTTGTACGACGAGATACCTTAACTTCAGGATGAAGTTTCCTGAAGGGTGGGTGTATGTAACAACCCTAGTTGAATATATGCTTAGAGATTATTAAGTAAAAATTAATTAGATAATTAATTGTCCTAATATAGTTTTAATTAAACAATGATTAGCATTAATAATACTAATTAAATATTTATTTATTAATTAATTGTTTATAACTTTTGATTAATTAATTAATTACATATCACATTCAATGACATGGGTAATAAATTAAGGGGCTTAATAATTTTAATTTATTTAATTAATTTCTTTACGTATGCGGGAGGGGATAAGACATTAATGAAGGGGATAAGACATTAAATAAGGGGATAAGAAACATTAAATGGAGGGGATAAGATAATAAATAAGGGGATATGATAATAAATAAAGGGATAAGGTAATAAAGGAGGGATAAGGAAATTAATGAGGGGGAAGAGAGTCGGTGAAAGGGGGGATATGACAGAAGGAGTCTTACGGGGGGAGGATGATCATTTTGGGAAGGGAAGCATTTTGGAGGGGGACAAGAGTTCTGGTTTCTTTTCTTGGATTTTCTGGTTCTATGGTGGAGTCCTGCAATCTTTGAGTATCATTGCAGGGGGCATTGGGTTGCTAGGGGTTTTGGGCACGGGGGCCAGGATTCCTTTCGGTTTCTTGGAGCTAGGGAGCCGGACAGGCTGCTCCTAGGTGGCTGGGAGGTTAGTCGGTTTGGGCAGAGTTGGTCAGTGCATCAGGCAACAGCAAAGCAATAGGCTGGACAACTAGGTCAACGGAGAAATTAGCATTAGGAAGAGGTAAATTAATTTTATTCTGTTAAGTTATTTTCATGCTGTAGACAGATTTGAATTTTTGCAGAATATTTATGCTTGTAGGATGTGAATGAATAATTTACGCATAGAGAAGGGAAATATATGTTAATTGTGTTAAATCTTTGTGTTTAATTAAGTAGGGTCTCTACAGTGTTTTCCTTGTGTTTTTTTTAGTGTTTGGTCTTCTTCCCTTGTGGCTAGTGTTGAAAACCCCATATTTTTGGTAGGTATAAGGATGTTGTCTTGCAAATATTCCATGCCACTCATCTCATGGAAGTGGGAAACACCAAATTTGTTCAATGTCTCCTCACTTCTTCCTTATGAATAGGAAAGCTTGCTAATTTGGGCTTCCAAGTCATGTCAAAAAAGTTAAGTGGTGACTAAGACCTATCCTTATTTGTAAATTTTGTGATATTTTTTACCAAGCACCCATGGTTTTAATGTCTTGGCCTTGATGTTTTCCTTCATATTCCTCTTCTCATCCAGCATGGTGTTTTCCTTGTGTTTCATTTAGTGTTTAGTCTTGTTTCCTTGTGGTTTGTCTTAGAAACCCAATGTTTTTGGTAGGTGTATGGATGTTGGCTTGCAAATGTTCCATGTCACTCATATCATGGAAGTGGGAAAAACCAAATTTGTTTAAGGTCTCCTCACTTCTTCCTTATGCATAGTAAAGCTTGCCAATTTGGGCTTCCAAGTCATGCCAAAAAAGTTAAGTGGTGACTAAGACCTCTCCTTATTTGTCAATTTTGTGATATCGTTTACCAAGCACTCATGGTTTTATTGTCTTGGCCTTGATGTTTTCCTTCATCTTCCTCTTCTCATCCAACATGGTGTTTTCCTTGTGTTTCATTTAGTGTTTATTCTTGTTTCCTTGTGGTTTGTCTTAGAAACCCCATGTTTTTGGCAGGTGTAAAGATGGTGGATTGAAAATATTTGTTTAGTGTTTTGTATTGTTCCCTTGCGACTTGTTTTGACAACCCCATATTTTTGGTAGGTTTAAGGATGGTAGGTCATAGATATTCCATGCCAATCATATCATGGAAGTGGGAAACCTCAAATTCATTCAAGGTCTCCTCACTTCTTCCTTGTGCATACATAGGCTTGCCAATTTGGGCTTGCAAGTTGTCTTATAAAAGTTAAGTGGTAACCAAGACCTCTCCTTATGATCTAGATTATTTTCAGAACGAAATGAAAGCAAAGATATTGCAATGAAATACATATTAAAATTGCTAGAAACAGAGAAATACAACAATACATGATTTCTATTAATGAAATAAATGTACAGAGACTGTAAAAATATAGAGTGCAAGACTCACTAGAATGGTGACAGCTTTATCTATGAGAAGAGATGTGACGAATACACTCATTCACAAGAAGATGGTTACAATGAGGCTCTGAAGGCCTTTTTATGATAAACATGAATGCCAAAACCCTAGACATCCAAAAACCTAACCCTAGGAGATGAAGCGCCAAAATTCATGTGGGCCCCGTTGGGGTAAGTTAGTACACTAACTTCACGGGGTTGTAACTTTTGCATACGATCTCCATTTTAGGTGTGTGATAGCTCCTTGGAAAGGTCTTTTCGAGAACTACGCATTATTCCATCAAACTCTAACTTCATCTACAGTTTGACTATGGAAAGCAAAAAAGACATTGTTTAGAGCCCCAAAACGGCCTTGGAAGTACAAAAAGATGTATTGACATGAAAACTTCCAAAATAAGCTAGTTGGAATAGGTGGGCGGCTGCTAATATCCACCTGGATGCTGTGTAGGGCTTTAGGACAGCCTCGTAATTATAGAATCCATAATTACAAATAAATTTCCCCATTACAAAAAACATGGTGAACTGAAGACTGTCAAGATGAGTCAGTTGGAATTTGGAATAGGTGGGTGGCCACCAATATCCACCTGAATCAACTTATTTGCCAATTTTATTTATTTATCTTTTTACAAAGTCCTCCCTTGTGGTTTCGTTACCTCCATCTCATAGTTCACCTTTGTTTTCCACTTCTCATCCCATATGGTATTTTCCTTGTGTTTATTTTAATGTTTGGTCTTCTTTCCTTGTGACTCATCTCGACAACCCCATATTTTTATGTGTTTGTTCATGATTATGGAATTACATAAGATTGATTTTATACTTGAGTGAGAATTGAATTAATATCAATGTCTCATGGCACCAACTTAGAGCTCGCCTACTTCAGTGAGCAATTAGAGCAATATTACCAACTTAATGAGAACTTTGTTGAGTTCTCGTTTTTTCAAGGGTCACATTTTTTACCCCATTTTTAAAAATGGTGCTACTGATAGCACCCCCTCTCCCCTTTTAGGTGTTTTTTTGATATTTTAAATTTTATGATTTGTAATGTTTCCACATTATTTTTTACGATGGTTAAAATTTAAACCTGTAACATTAACAATTGTTGTCATTGTAATATCATTGTGGACAAATACTTGAAATTTACCCTCGAATGAAAAAGCGATGCTACTGGTAGCATTGTTTTTTTTTTGGAGTTGAAATCATAACTTAATTGTGTTGACAAAGTGTCCTCAGACACATAATTTTATTAATAAGGAAAAAATGATTACAATCTGAAGTGAGAATTCATAATATACTCCTTAACCTCTCTTGAAGAAAGATCTATTTTATATAGCTCAACTCTAAACTAAAAACTAGGAGAACAATGAATCACATAATCACATGAGTATGATAGTTGTCCTTTACATAGAAGCTAGGTGTCCTTATCCTAACAAACTAGAATAAAATAATTTCAAAAAACATTTATACTAGAAAATACTTATACTATATAACTTTAGGATTATGAGACTAACAATCCCCCCTTTAATCTAGAAGTTCATTTTTACAAAGACCAAGTTCATCTATAAACTTTATTCTACCAAGGGGTTTGGTAAAAATATCTAAAGTTTGATCTTCAGATGGACAAAATTGAGGCTTGATGATGTCTTTGATGATGAGCGATCTGATGAATTGGTACTTGGTGTCGACATGTTTTGTCTTTGAATGAAATACTGGATTCTTTGCCATCTTTATTGTTGATTGATCGTTGATCAATAAGGTAGTTGGTGATTTTTGAGTTTCACCAAGATCCTGTAAAATTCTGCGTAGCCATAGAATCTCACATGTTGCTTCCCAAGATGATATGTCTCTACCTCTGTTGAAGAATTGGAAATTGTTGTCTGCTTTTTACAATTCCAAGATACCGCTGTTGAACCCATATTCATTAAATAACTTGAAGTGGATGTTCTATCATCAATGTCACCTGCAAAATCAACATCTGAATATCCAACAAGTGTAAAATTTTTGTTCCTTTTGTAGATAAGACCAAAATCTTTTGTACCTTAAATGTATCTTAGTACCCTTTTTGATGAATTCCAGTGACTTTCCCTTGGTTCCTGCATAAAACTTGAAAGTATACTGATTGAATATGACAAATATGGTCGAGTATTTGTCAAGTAAATGAGACTTCCAACCAATTTCTTGTACTTTGTACTGTTTACCAATTCCCCCCTTCAAATTTTGAAAGTTTCAATTTTTGCTCCATGGGGGTAGGAGAAAGTTTACAATCTTCCATGCCAAATTTCTTTAAAAATTCAGTGGAATACTTAGTTTGACTAAGGAATATTTGGTTAGGATGTTGAGAAACTTAAACTCTAAGATAATAATGAAGTGTTCCTAAATCAATCATTTTGAACCTTGCTTTAAGTTCTTCCTTAACCTGTTTGATGTGAGATTCATTATTTCCTGTTATGATTAAGTCATCAACATAGAGTACAAGTATCACCATGTGCTTATATTGCATTAAAAAATACACAGTTTGACACACACAATCACTTCATTTCCTATCTTAGATAATCACAGGAAGCAAAAAGTGGTCCCAACGCAGTGTCCGACAGGTTAAATAAGAAAGCTTCGTAATGGATTCCTCCAGTGGACGAGAATGCCTCAATCAATATGAATCATTCCATTGTGGGGTGGTCTCAATGTCCCAAATGTGGTCTATTCGCCCATAAATGTGTTTCCTAACTATTTTGGAGCATTGTTCTAATGGCTGGGGTGCCTCCAACGGTCATATAACTTTTTCGGGGTGAAGTCCCATTCTGCATGGTTCTTTTGTTCCAACGAGGTTCAGAGCCTGCAAGCCTTCCTCCTACGAAGTCTTCTCTGGAACTTCCTGTAACTTTCCTAACTTGGATTTTTTCTTACTGAGCTTCCTTGCCTTCTTTCCTATGATCTGAGTCTCTAAATTCCTCTTTCTATTATTATTCTTATCTTCTCTTAGCATAGTAGCTTCGTGCTACCGATGTTCTCTCAAAGGGTTTGAAGTTAATATCCCTCCCCTTACCACTTCCTGGGTGGATACACTTTCTTCTTGCATGGGTAGGTCCTTCAAACCTTCTTGTGTTCTTTCAACCTTGATAGCTAATTCTCTGGTCTTATGTTGCTTTGACTCAACTTCTCGTTCTTCTATTAGTCGATCTATTTTTCTAGCTATGAGATCCCTTAGTTCTTGTTTTTTCTTTTCTGTAGCTTCTTCCTCTGCTTTCCTTTTGATTTGATCCTCCTTGATCCAACTCTTTCCTAACAAAAGAGGAAAAGGGGCGTTGTTCTCAATAAACCTAATAACCTCAAATTCTTCTTTTATCAATGTTCCATGGATGATGACAAGTACATTTGTAACTCTTCCACATAGCATTATCATCTTTCCTTTAAACAATCCTATTCTTCCCAATGAAGGTACCACAGTAGGCTTCCCAAAGATTTCCCAAGTGCTTTTTGTCATAATATTCACTTGTGTTTCCTCATCCAGGACACAGTCTATGTCAAAGTCTCCTATTCTTGTATCTATGTGTTTTTTTCCTTTCAAGATCTCTGGTAAACTAATATCTTTGTGATTATTCATTTCTTCTTTTAATTGTACTAACATAGTCTGAGCTTTCTTTGATTCTTTCTCTTTATGATTCTTTAGTATCCTCTTATTTTCTTGACTCATATTCATTTGTTCAACTTTAGCAATCATGCTTAGACAGTCTTCAACTTCATGACCAACAACTTTACAAGATAGACAAATAGGACCTGCACCAGGGAATTCCTTAAGAAGATGTCCCAGTCTTCTACAATTATAACATAATGTCAATCCTCTCTTTCTCTTGTAAGTTCCCCAACTTCTCATGTACTGCACACTAGGATCACAGTGTTGGACCTATAATCTGCAAACAAAAATTCTAGGTTCCTACATCCATTCATTAGTCAAAAAATTATTTCTATGCATACGAATAACATATCTTTCTCTAGTTCTATTCAATTTATTCAGATCAACTCTTTCTTATAACTTTACCCTAGCTTTTAAGCTAGGACATAATCTATCAAACATACCTAGATTCATGCTTTCAAAACAAAAATTTCCACTTATCTTACTCTATCCAAGCACAAATCTTTACCTCTTTCAAGATCTTACCTCTTTTTTTCAGATTAGGTTTCTTTCTTAGCACAGAGCTTCACAAATCAAGTAGAATATTGCGCACTACAACAACATATCTACGCACAAAGCTTCTCTTTTCTTTCAGTTCCCAACAATCATAGTTTTAGGTCTTGACAACGGAACCATTTGTTGGCATAGGGGCAGACCCAGGGTTCAACACTTCAACAACGCACCAACAAAACCCTAACTATTGGCCCTTTTGGCAACACCTGCGAAGCAGACGAAGTCTCACCCAAGGTAGAGGTAGGGGGGGTTACATGAATCAAGTGTCTGTAACCAAGATGGGACACAAATATGTAATTATAACACTTCACAAAGTACTTAGGAACAACACACATTAATTCATTATCTTTATTCACATCACAGATCAAACCCTAAGTACAGATCAGTGCAGTAACAATGACAAAATACACATTTCACCTAGCATCATAAATCATATCTAACACATTCAACATATACAAAGTACTAAGCATTCATAGATCTATCTATCATTCATAATAATCAATGCACTAAACAGATCTATAGCATAAATATCACAGCACAAAGCAAACCATTAACACGTGATATACTTGGTTCACCCCAGTGTCGGGCTATGTCCACCAACTGATTATTCTTCTATTATTTTGCTTCAATCTCTTACATTCATCTTCTCCTATGCACTAAGCCATTGAGCCAATCTTCACACTAGACATGTGATATGCGCACTAAGCACCAGATCCCCCTTCCCAAAATCAGGTCAAGGTATAGATCCAACTCCTCTATTACACACAAATTATTACATACACAATCTATTGCACAAAGAAACTCAGAACTACTTTCCTCTTTCACTTAGCTACTTACACCATTTTCTAGCACTAAGCTTCCACCTCGCTACTTCTACATTACATTCCTTCCTATCTATACTTTTACATCCCTTACAAAAAGGCCTAATCATGGGTAAACCCATGGGCCAACATCCCAAAACCCTAATACAAAAACCCTAATCAACCCTTGCTAGGTCCACAAAATAAGTGATATCCTGCGATCTTAGCTCTACCTGGGCGCTCCATCTTCGACTAGCCTGTCAAAGTCCAAAAGTGGTCAAACCCGACCAATGTTTCCTCAAAACTTGGTCGAGGGACAACAAAATCACATTACATGGTTTGGGCCAAGGATACTAAGTATCTATGATTTTTGGCTAGAGTGTCTATGTATCTATGATTTTGGGCCAAAGTACCTATGTAAGTTTGTTTAGGATGGAATGTCTGTGTGATTTTGGTTCAGGGAGCCTATATGATTGATTAATGGCCAAAAATCCAGAATTGTAAAATGAATGTACACTTGTAGGGTGATGTGGAATGAGGACAATGAAAAAACAAGGGGGAGGGGAATGTAACATTCCTAATTTTAATCCCCATGAATTATAATGTAATTGTACAAATGTGATTTAGGCTAGTGAGCTGATGTGTTGAGGCAAGGAGCCCGTATTGGTTTAATGTGGATGAAGGACGAATGGTATATTGTGTCGACCGAAATTATTAATAAATATAGTAATCATTAACTACGATACACAATAGATGAATAATAATGGGGGGCTATGATTCCACAAGGTAGAGGGTCCAAGGGGGGGAATTATTGATGGGTATTAATCCAACCCACATTCCTGAAATTATTATCATTGTGTATAACCTTTTATTTTTTTGTTGAGTGTTCCTTAATCCAATCATTAAAATCATGTAAGAGGGTGGGTGTGAGTGGTCACATACCATACTTATTGGAGAGCATGGGATGAAGTGCAATCATCCTTGAGAAGAGTGTGAGTCAAACAAGCAAGGAAGAATAGGAAATTCGAGTAGAGAGGAGAGACAACTTTTATAAGAATATTTTGGGTAGTAAGAGGGGAGGGGAGTGCTAAGAAGAGAACCAACCATGATGTGCTTGAAGGAATCCATTATTAGGTTGTGTGTTATGCTATAAATAAGGCTTGTGTGCCTGTAAAACGGCTTGTAAGCCTATACTACATTTTCATGTTGAAGAAGTGACTCAAGAGCCTGGTAAAGGCTACTAAAAGAACTCATTGGGTAGTTGAGAGTTCCTTAAGGACCCCAACTAAGATTCCCTGACCAACTGAGTGCAATAGGATCCCTGATAAAAGAATGGTATAGCCTGAGGGAATTTGAGCAGTGAAGGGGCACATTCCTTGGGTAGTGTAGGTTGTGGGGAAAAGAGAGAACTTGAGGATTGGAATTGTTGTGGGAGTAGAACCTGAGTTTTGGGGTTGTTGTGTGTGGAGAGTGGACAACCAGTGGGTCGCATATCCTTGTGGAATCACAGCCTCAGATCAAGGGTGGCCTGTTTTTGAGAGAAGATGAACAACAATACCTACGATTGGGAGGTTCATCCTTCGTATGCAGCCAGTTGGTTAATTATTAACAGATAAGTGTTTATGTTATGTTTATATGTTATTCTGTTGTCTAAATCATTTATATGAATGCTGTTGTTTGTTGTTTTCTTGAGAAGTTGCATTCATGTATTAATATATGCTGTTAGATGCATTTAGAACTGTGGTATTAGTGAAATGGTCAAATATGTGTGTGATATGTGGTTGGTAAGCTGCACGAATTTAATTAAGTAGAATATATTAATTTTAATGTGTATTCCACATGTAATGATGCTCAGCTAGAGGTTGGGTGCATTACATGAGATATTTCATCTTGTAGACTTGCATGACCATTGAAGGAAAATCCACGCAAAACACCCATTATCCAACCACAAAAATGTATAAATTTTACTTTTGTATAGTTTTGAGTCCTTTTGAGATGATAAATTAATGCCATGAAGAAATACTTGGGTGTTGTATTTATGATGTATATGGTGGTCACTTGTATAATTCTGTGAGCTATTTTTAGGTGATAATACACAATATCATAGGCTCTCAATTTTCAAATAGGCATGATCCATAGAACATACTTCATCCAATGTCAGACTATCATATGTGTGACCTCTACATAAGGTTTGAATTTGATAATTAATATGTATATTTCGAATTAACACACCCTTTAATGTGTGTCTCATCTCAACCTGATTTGTTGGTGCTACAACTCAAACTTATCTTATACTTGGTATTTTGGCTTAAACATTTCAAATTATAAGCAAATATTATTAGCTCAATTTATTTGTGCAATGGAGTGATGCTTCGAATTCCTTCATAGTGCTAAAGAAAACTAGTCGAATTCAAGAATGTTACCACTCAAGATAGATTACATGTTTATGTTGAAATATTGTAACTATGAAGAATATTCTGATTATTGAGTTATTATCATGTAGATAAAATCCCCTTTTGTGGATTGATCATGTCGAGACTTATGTATGACCAAACCCCCCTTCTTGGATTGGTCAAACCCTAATTAAATAATGTTATTTGAGAAGTTGGCCCCTAGGGATAATTTAAGTGGTTTTAACCACTCGCTGTCAGCCCTACTTGGTGAAGAGACATAACACTAGCACCCCTCAGCTAGTATAAATAAGAGAGGAAGGTGCCTCATTCACTCACTCACTAAAGTCACTCATCTAGTGCGCAAGTTTTGGAGATAGTTGAAGTTGTAAAAAGAAGGAGAGAGAGGTACATTTCTCAGTCTTGGATATTCTCTAGTGTTTTGGTCTTTAGTCTTGGCAATCTATATTAAGGAATTTTTTTGTTGGATTTTCTCCCCCATGAGGGTTTCCCAGGATAAAATGTTGTGTACCTTGTGATTGTGTTTCTTTCACTGATCCTGCTTATGCTATTATTTTCTAGTAAATTGAAAAGAACTTAATAGCAGTTCTAAATTTAACATGGTGTAAGAGCTTGACTAAATAGAGCACCTTTCATCGGGTAACCAAAAATGTCACTGTTATCGTACAAGAAAATTAGGGATTTTTATTGGAAGATAATTTCTTACTAAAAACCATCTAGGGAAGTGTGCCCTATCCTAGAGAACTCATTGGCAGCTTGAATGCACCTTTTCAGTGGCCAGAGCCTCTAGAAAGTGAAACCATAGTTTTGACTGGTATCAAAAAACCAAAAAACTAGGAAAGAAGAACTAGTGCCAGAAGTACCAGTCCATATTTACATAGGCTCGATGCACCTTCTGGTAAGTTCAGATTCAATTTTTGAGCACTTTCAATTTTTGGTCATTTTCCCAGCTCCGGGTCAAGATGTTTGCAAGCACCAAGCTTGTTGACAAGTTAGAATATGTAGAAAACTTATGTTCCTAGAAGTATAGGATTGCACTCATCCTTGAAGAGAATGAGTTTGCAAAATTCATAAAGGAAAATGTAGCAGAACCCGAAGTGTTGATGATTACAGCTACGTGAGACATCCTCCAGGACACAGACTTAGTGATTCGACCTGTGAGAGAGCCCATGAATTGGGTGTTCCCATGAGATGGGTGTGTTGTTCCTCTTTGAGCCTGATATGGAATGTTGTGTGCCCCTGTGTAGGGAAGATTCCCATGATATGGGTGTGTTGTTTCCTCTAAGACGGAGATGGAACATTGTGTGCCCCTATGTAGGTAATATTCCCATCATATGGATGTGTCGTTTGAGATGAAATGATGTGTATCCATGTGAGGGGTGAAGGAGCCCATGTGATGGGTTTACTTTTCTCCTTTGTGTAGAGATTTGAGACGATGTGTTACTCCAGATGATTCTCCTATGAGACTAACTAAGATAGATATTTGTTAAGTAGGAATTCCCTGTGCCTGAGCACAAGTGGAAGTGATTCTAGTGGTTGAGCACTAGTGAGTGTGTGTCCAGATGATTCTCCTATGAGACTCAGTGAGATAGAGATTTGTTGAGTTGGAATTCCATGTGGCTGAGCACAGGTGGACGTTCCCCTAGTGGCTGAGCACTAATGGGTGTGTGAGATCCCTTTCTATATTTTCTAAGAGTTATATTTACATGTAACCCTAATTGTGATGTAAATGGTATAGGTCGGCCCCACCATAAAGTGAAATACAATTAATGTAAAAGATAATTAATATGGTAATTATTAATTATATTATGATTTCGTCTCTGTTATGCCAATAGACACCATTTTTTATGTGTTCGGTCTAGTATAAATAAAGGTGATTTCCCCATTGAGGAAACAAAACACACATGTGATTTTGGAAATTTCAGCAAGTACAAGTTCTAGGGATGAAGTGCGCACCTCTCTTGGGTGCTAGCCTTCTTGGTTTTAGAGAGCACCCTCATGTGTGCTTGGTCTATGATGTGGGAGGTATTTCTCTTGAGAATATAGAAAAGGATTGGTTGGTTTTGCTTCCCTTGTTGAGAAGGGTTTTGCAAGATATTTCTTGTGTTCTTGTGCATGGTATTTCTTCTTGTGATCTTAGTTATTGCAACAATTGTTAATGGTGTAGTTCCATTTGTCTATGGTTTAAGTAAATGCTAAAAATTAATTAAAGCTCATGCTTGATCCTATCCTAGTGAAAATTCAACATGGTATCAGAGCATAGGTCTTGAATAACCCATTGCACAAGCATTAAAGTAGTCGTCCTCTCTATTCTGCAATTTTGTATGACCTTCTAGGGTTTTTGTGATTCCGTACGACCCTCTCTTGTTTGGATATTTCATCACTTTAAACTTGGACATTGGGATTGAAAATTGGACAGGATTGTATGGCCTCCTTCAATGCACCTCCAAATACTCTCAAAGTGAAATTATGAGAATTTTGAATTTTTGGCCTTAGGGTTCCACAATTTTTTTGCAAATTTTATGTTTTAGGGTTTCTGCAGCTCATTGAAGAAGCCTTCAAGCTTACCAAGTGTTATTTTGAACTTCAAGGATTATTTTTGGTTGTCATAAGCCCAAAAAAAACTAATTTTTCTATCCTAGCCTAGCCGTTAGGTTTTCTAGCCCAGTTGGAAAGGGGTTGTGAAGAATCTGAAAATATGGTGAACAAAACCTTGGTGGAAGATAGGCTTGATGGAGCAAGAAATTTTAGTTCCTGGAAGTCAAGACTTCAAATCACTCTTGAAGAGGAAGATCTATTGTGGACAATACAAAAGGCCTTTCTAGAGATAGCTACCGATGAAGAGAAGGAAGAAAGGAAGGAAGATGACGTTAAGGAAAAGAAGATAATCAAGCTCTTACATTGAAGGGCGAGCTTCAAAATATCAAGTTGACAAAAGGTGAAATTGTTGCTATATTCTTCATGAAGATGTCAGAGATCATAAATCAGCTAGGTGACAATTGGAGAAATCATATCATCACTCTCAGGTATGCACTTGTATATATTATTTGTATCATTGTCATGAGGGTACTTGTAGGAGGAAGGAACCTTTGCTGCAATCATGGATCCAGAGGGATCTCAGTGCACTCAAAGGAACAACACCCTGGAAGTGAAGACTCCAGGTTTGATTTTTTTAATTATCATGCCTCTAACCTATATTTCTAAAGTTTTCTACATTACAAGTAGGTTTTGTAGCTATGACAACAATCCTTAAATTGTTTTGATTCTAGAGATGTACTCATTATTCTCCTCTAGGAGATATTCTTGTCTTGTTTCCTTTCATTTGTTTTCTTGTTCCAGGCAGGTTAACAATAAAGGAAGATGTTTATCCTTCAAACTTCAGAGGGAGTCACTTGACTTAGAGGGAGTCAAAACCATTTGATAAGGAGGAAGAACAAAACCATCATTGAAGAAACCAAAGCAATGATACATGATTAGAATCTACCTATGACTCTGTGGGAAAAAGCATGCATGAAAACAGTATATGTTCAGAACATAAGTTCTCACCATATTTTGAAGAACATAACTCTCGAAGAAGCCTTCACCGGAGTGAAGCCTAAGATTGGACACTTTAGGATATTTGGATGTCTAGTATACTTTCATGTACCTAAAGAGAAGAGGTCCAAGCTAGACCCTTTACGCAGAAAAGGGTACATTTGTGGGATATAGTGAATCTTCGAAGGCATGTCGGATCTACATCCCTGGTCAGAGACATATTGAGGTAAGCAAAGACGTTATATTTGAAGAAGAGATAGCCTTTCAAAGATCCAGATAATCTCAGATGGAGATTGACAGTGAGACAATACCTTCTCCCCCTTCAACAGTTCAGAGGGAGACAACCATTATTCTAGTTGATCCAGTTGATCCTGTTTCTCTAGTTGATGTTCCCAGAGACATTGCAATAGGCCATAAAAGGCCTTTCTAGTCTTGACAAACTCTGCAAGAGGAAAATGGACATGCAGCTCCTCAAGGCACATTTTGAGAGAGAAAGAGACCAAAGAGACTTTAGAGATACCTTTCATCCATGAGACACATCATTGATTATGAGCCTTCTTATCATGGAGAAGCTATAGGTGAGCAAGTATGGCAAGATGCCATGATAGAATAATATTAGTATATCTTGAAGAATGATGTATGGGATATTGTTCCAAGACCAGGAGGGAAGTCTGTAGTGAATTCCAAGTGGATCTATAAGATCAAGCATGCAATTGATGGAAGTATTGATAAATAAAAAGTGAGATTTGTAGCCAGAGTATTCTCACAATTAGAGGGAGTTGATTATGATGAGACATTTTCTCCAGTAGCCCGATACACTTCCATCCGTACAATCATTGCACTAATTGCATCCATGGGTTGGAAACTACATCAGATGGATGTAAAGACAGTCTTTCTCAATGGTGATATTGAGGAAGAATTTTGTATCGAGAAGCCAGAAGGATTCATGATACACAACGAGAAATCTCATGTGTGCAGGTTGAAGAAATCCATGTATGGACTAAAGTAAGCACCTCGTGCTTGGTATGAAAAAATGGATGGATTCTTGATGAGTTCAGGCTTCAACAAGAATGTTGTTGATTCAAACCTATATTACCATATTGTTGGTAACGATTGCTTAATATCGATCCTATATGTGGATGACTTATTCATCACTGGTTCAGAAAGAATTATTGCTAATGCAAGAAAGCATTGACTGCTAAATTTGAGATGAAGGATTTGGGTATGATGCACTACTTCTTGGGACTATAAGTATGGCAAAGGACTGATGAGATTTTTCCTAAGTAAAGGAAAATCTATAGTGGAGATATTGAAGAATTTTGGTATGACAGAGTGCAAATCCATGCTTACACCGATGGTGATGGATTTGAAGAAAATGAATGATGCTTCTACTGATTCAGGTGAGATTGATCCCCATTTGTACTGACAACTGATTCGATCAATGATGTATCTGGTTAACACCATACCTGATATATGATATGCAGTGAATGTTCTTAGTCAGTTCATGATTCAGCCGAGACAAACTCACTGGATAGCAGTGAAGCATGTATTGAGGTATCTATGAGGCACAATTGGATATTTCCTGAGACATGCCTCCAGTGTAGACTTGAGTTTGCAGGGATATGCTGATGCAAATTGGGAAAGGAGCGTAGTGGACTGGAAGAGCACATCCCGTTGTCATTTTACCTTGGGGTCTACCATGGTTTCCTGGTGCAGCAAGAAACAGAGCTTTCTCACCTGGAGTACCATAGAAGCAGTGTATATAGCCTTGAGTGTGGTATTCTGTGAAGTAGTGTGTCTTTACAAGCTCCTGACATATTTATTTGATCATGAGATGGATCCCACCATTATTCATTGTGATAACCATAACTGTGTGAAGCTCTCTGAGAACCATGTGTTTCACGATAGATCAAAACACATTGAGATAAAATATCATTATATCAAAGACATGGTCTAGATGAAAGAAGTACATGTGTAGTACCTTCCTAGACATGAGTAGATTGCAGATATCTTCACCAAACCGCTTTCCAAGACAAAGTTCGAGTACTTTCGTGAGAGACTTTGCCTAGTGGAAAATTCCTCCCTAGCTGAGAGGGAGTGTTGATGATTACAGTTGCGTGAGACATCCTCCAGGACATAGACTAAGTGAGTCAGCCTGTGAGAGAGCCCATGAGTTGGGTGTGCCTGTGAGATAGGTGTGTCGTTCCTCTATGAGATGGAGATGGAACGTTGTGTGCCCCTGTGTAGGGAATATGCCCATGAGATGGGTGTGTTGTTTCTCTCTGAGACAGAGATGGAACGTTGTGTTCCCCTATGTAGGGAATATACCCATGAGATGGGTGTGTCATTTTAGATGAAATGATGTGTACGCTTGTGAGGGGTGAAGGAGCCCATGTGATGGGTTTATTGTTCTCCTCTGTGTAGAGATTTGAGACGATGTGGTAATCCAGATGATTCTCCTGTGAGACTCAGTGATATAGAGATCTTTTGAGTAGGATGTCCTTGTGGTTGAGCACATGTGGACGTGATCCTAGTGGTTGACCACTAGTGAGTGTGTGTCTAGATGATTCTCCTATGAGACTCAGTGAGATAGATATCTTTTGAGTTGAACATCCATGTGGTTGAGCACAGATGGATGTGACCCTAGTGGTTGAGCACTAGTGAGTCTGTGAGATCCCTTTCTATATTGTCTAAGAGTTAGATTTACCTGTAACCCTAATTGTGATGTAAAGGGTACAGGTCGGCCCCACCATAAAGTGAAAGATAATTAATGTAAGAGATAATTAATATGGTAATTATTAATTATCTTCTGAGGTCGGCCCTATTGTGCCAATAGACATAATTTTTTATGTGTCCAGTCTAGTATAAATAAAGGTGATTTCCCCATTGAGGAAACACAACACACATGTGATTTTGGAAATTTCCGCAAGTAAAAGTTCTAAGGTTGAAGTGTGCACCTCTCTTGGGTGCTAGCCTTCTTGGTTTTTGAGAGCACCCTCTTGTGTTCCAGGTCTATGGTGTGGGAGGTATTTCTCTTGAGAATATAGAAAAGGATTGGTTGGGTTTTCTTCCCTTGTTGAGAAGGGTTTCCCATGATATTTCTTGTGTTCTTGTGCATGGTATTTCTTCTTGTGATCCTGGTTATTGCATCAATTGTTAATGGTGTAGCTGCATTTTTCTATGGTTCAAGTAAATTCTAAAAATGAATTAAACCTCATGCTTGAGCCTAGCCTACTGAAAATTCAACACGAAGAGGATGCAGCTAAAGCAAAGTACAAGAAGGATATGGTCGGGGCCAAAAGAATCATTGTAAAATCTATTAAAGATCACTTGATCCCTTAAGTGTCTTCAAAGAAGAATCCAAAATAAATGTTTGATTCCCTAACCAGAATGTATGAAGGAAAGAACATTAACTGGAAGATGAACTTAAGAACCCAACTCAAGAATACAAAGATGCAGAAAGGAGAAACAGTTCAAGACTATTTCTCTAGGGTTAATCATTTCAAAGAATAGTTAGAAGAAATTGGAGATAACTTGGATGAATATGAACTCATCATGACAACTCTAAATGGTCTCACAAGACCTTGGGAATCCTTCATCCAAACTATTTGTGATAGAAAGGATAAACTACAATTTGATAGTCTTTGGGAAGAATGTTTTCAAGAAGAAGCAAGAGTAGCTAACCAAGAAGAAGTACTATTAAGGGATTAAAACCAAGCCCTAGATTCTCATGCTAAAGGAGGAAAGAAAATATCTCACTTCTAGAAGGAGACTCACCTACATAAGGAATCCCACTCTCTAAATAGATTCACCCATTTCCATAAAGAATCTCACCCTCCAAAGAGATTCCAGAAATTTCAGAAAGGACAAAGAAGAGAAAAATATTTATCCTCTTATCAATGTTATCATTGTGACAAGATGGGACATATTTCTAAGAATTGTCTGGCCAGAAGAGAAGAAGAGAAGAATAAAAATAACAAAAGACATCATGCCCATGTAGTTGAAGATGATGAGCCACCCACGAAGTTGACTAAAGAAGAGATTAAAGACTATGTCTTATTTTCCGCACTCTCAGGATCTGTGTCACCTGGAGAGGATACTTGGCTCATGGACAGTGGTGCCTATAAGCACATGAAAGGTCAGAGAGACATTCTCTCTATCCTCACAGAAAATAACTTTTCCTAGAAAGTTACACTCGAAGATGATTAGCAATACCCTATCAAAGGAGTGGGAGAATCCACCTACAAACTTGATTCAGGGACCCTGATGAAAATGAAGGATGTACTATATGTACTAGATTTGACAAATAATTTTCTTTCTATCTCATCTTTAGATAAGAAATGTTTCAGGGTTGCATTCGTAGATGGTGAAGTTCGTATGTGGCCTAAAGGAAAAACCATAGAAGATGCAATTGTTATTGGAACAGAAGAAGGTGGCTTGTATAAGTTAAAAGGTCACTGAGATGTAGCCTTCACTCACTCCACTGAGATTCCATGTGAACTTTGGCATATAATACTAGCTCACATAAACTACAAAGCCTTACCATATGTAAGCAAGGGAGTTACACGTCTACCAAATTTCAATGTTGATCATGAAGGTGTGTGCAAGGGATGTGCACAAGGAAAGAACATAAATAATCCTTTCTCGAAGAGAGACAATAAAGTAGAAGGAATATTGGAGCTCATCCACTCATATGTATGTGGCCCAATTCCATCAACCTATCTTAGTGGGTATGTATACTATGTGTCATTTATTGATGACTATTCTCGCAAGAATTGGGTTTACTTCTTGAAATCAAAAGATGAATTATTTGGAAAATTCAAGGAATTCAAAGCCTTGATAGAAAACCTCTCAAAAAGAAAAATCAAGAAACTCAGGTCAGATAATGGAGGAGAATACACCTCAAAATAATTTGTAAGATTTTGTAGATATGTCGGGATCAAGAGGGATCTCACCACTCCCTATAATCCTTAGCAAAATGGTGTAGTAGAAATAAAGAATATAACAATAATGGAAGCAATGAAGACTATGATCCACAATCAAAATCTTCCAATGCACGTATGGGCTGAAATAGCAAGAACAATAGTGTATGTCCAAAACAGATTATCCCATAGTGCACTTGGATTCAAAACCCCCGAAGAAATGTTCTTCGGAAAGAAGCCATAAGTAAGCCATCTCAAGATATTTGGTTGTTCGGTGTTTGTACACATTCCGAAAGAAAGGAGAACCAAGTTGGACCCTTCAGGAAAGAACAAAATATTTATTGGATATTGTGAGGTTTTTAAGGCCTTCATAATTTACATACCAGGTTACCATCACATTGATATCATAAAATATGTAACCTTTGATGAAGATGCAACACTCAAGAATTCAAGGAGATGCCAGTTTGAAGAAGCATATGAAGAAGAACCTGTATCTCCCAGAGTTGCAGAACTAGTGAGGGAAGTTACAACTACCCCCGATGATGAGATTCAAGAAGATCATGATATGATAAAATATCAAGAACCTCCCCAGATGACAATCTCTCACAAGAGAAATACAGCTTGGGCAAGGGAACTCATTCAATATGGAGAGAAGTATGGTGCCCCAAAAGGAACCATGAGACAAATCAATAAACCTAAGCCATTCTCCAATTATATGGCATTGATGTGTGATCTCATAGAAAAGGAACCTACTTTCTTTGAATAAGTCATTCAGAAGAAAGAATGGTTGGATGCCATGATAGAAGAATACCAATCCATTATAAAGAATGATGTATAGGAAATAGTTCCCAGACCAAAGACCAAAGATGTGGTATCTTCCAAGTGGTTATACAAGATAAAACATGTTGCAGATGGAAGTATTGAAAAACAGAAAGAAAGTTTTGTAGTTCGTGCATTTTCTTGAAAGGAAGGCATTGATTATGAAGAGATGTTTTCTCCTATAGCTAGATACACCTCTATCAAAACCATCATATCCCTTGCAACTAAGATGAAGTGGAAGTTGTTATGAAGACCCTTATTGAGGACAATATATGAATTTATCTTAAAAAATCTTTTTGGTTCTGAAGCTAGGGTTTAAACTCTGACAGTCGCAGAGGACTGCGGCCACAAGATAATGGCCCCGCAGGGGCTCCCGCAAGGCCAGGGGGAGACGCCGACTGGCGTCTCCTACAGCCAAGTCACGACTAATGAAGATCTGGAAACCAGAGTGAAGAGGCCGACCTTTGAAACGCTTCCAGATTTGCGCGCGCAGTTGCTGGTCGAAGGGACATTCAAGGATCGAGACACGGATATGGATCCGGCTAAGGAAGACAGCTCTGCAAGCACCTCGGCCCCTTGGATCCCCAGTAAGTGCATTTCACAAGCACCAACGGCCCCAAAATATGTCATAAACTCGGCCCGTATAGAGGAGCAGAAACAATACATGCGAGATAATGCCCTGATAGGAAAGTTTCTAGGGCTATGGCCCTCGGAACGAGATCTAGTCAAATGGATACAGTACTGGTGGAGGCCAAAAGGTCATTATGATCTCCAACTAGGATCGAAGGGTTTCTTCACGATCATCTTCCACAATCTAGAAGACAGGAACCGTATCTTTGATGGAGGGCCATATTTTTTTAACTCGGCAGGGCTCTTCTTGAGATTCTGGACAGAAAAGTTCAGCCTCGAAAAGGAAGACTTCACCCATGCGTCGGTCTGGATCAGGCTGTACTCTCTCCCCCAGGAATTCTGGTTGGAGGAAGTCCTAGCAGGCATAGGCAACACCATCGGTATCTATGTTAAGTCCTCTGAAGCAACTAAGCAGAGATGCTACACATCTTATGCCAGAATCTGTGTTTATCTAAAAATAGCCAAGCCGCTCCCGGGTTCTATTATGCTGGAATATCATGATGAGAACTGGGCTCAAACCATTGATTACGAACATATTCCCTTTCGCTGCAGAAAATGCCACGAGCATGGACATCTCTTCAGGGAATGCCCACTCAACACTACGCACAAGGAGGGGAATCCAGAAAAAGGCAAGGACAAGGAGGGATTCACGCAACAGGAAGGGTGAAGGTGACAGGGAGGCAGAAAGCAACCAACTCAGGTAAGTAAAGATCCTTCCACCAACAATAAATTTGCAATTTTACAAGATAACCCAGAGGAATCTTCAAACCCAACACATATCAACCCACCACCCCAGCACACAACTTCTCAAACTAAGGGCCTAGAGACTGAACAACCAGTGAAGAACAAGGAGTCAGAACCTCCCCCAAAGGGCCCAATGAGGGATCCGCCTGAGCAGCAGGAGACAGAAGACGGGGATGAGGAAATGGAGGTGGAAGAACAAGATCTAGCTGGAGTGGATCTGGAACACCTTGAGCATGCCTATCGACACCAAAAACTTTACACCATACCAAGGGATCAACTTAGGAAGGTGCATAAAGTGTTCCTCAACTCCTCGGAGGGCTCCTCAGCCTGAGCTAGCAAAGCACTGGGCATCCAGGGCAGTCAAACAAAAAACCCAAATAAGGCACAAAAAGATGAGAAAAAACGAGGAAGGAAATCAACAAATAAGCTCATACAGGAAATTGGAAGCTTTATGGTAAACTCAGGGCAGATCCACCTGATCTCGGATAGCTTCCCCCCTCTCCCCCCCCCTCAATCATCATGAAAATCATCTCATGGAACATCAGAGGACTCAATGGTCGTAGCAAGCAGAAACTACTATGAGATTTGATCATAGCGGAAGCACCGGATGTTGTAATGTTGCAGTAAACAAAATGTACCTCAGAGGACATCAATCGACTACTCCCCTATTATTGGAAGCAGGGAGGAGTGGTCTCAATTGATGCTGCAGGAACGGCTGGCGGACTTTCTCTCCTCTGGAATACCAATACTGTCCTGTTGGAAAACTTTTGCACCACCAGATGGTCTATTACAGCCGATTACAGGCTCATAGGATCAGACAAGCCAGGACACCTAACAACAGTCTATGGACCAACCACTCCAAGAGACAAACAAGCCTTCCTTAGAAGCATAAGTTACCTGTCCAGCCTCACACAATACCACAGATGGATAGTGGGGGGCGACTTTAATATCATCCGCAGCCTGGAGGAAGAAAAGGGAGGCTCACGACGACTGGATCGAGACTCTGGCGACTTCAACAGTTCAATAGATGACCTCATACTAATTGACTTAGAGGCCATTAATGGCATTCATACCTGGTCCAACAGAAGAACATGAATGCACCAGATCGCCTGCAAACTAGACCGCTTCCTTGTGTCGGAGCCAATCATGATGGAAGGCACTGCAATAGAATCTAGCATCCTAAATCGCACTGGATCGGATCACTGGCCCATACAATTATGGTTGGATGTCCCAGCCACTCCGGGAAAGAAACCCTTCCGATTCGAACAATTTTGGTTAAATCATCCAGACTTCCAAGCAAATATTCAAGGCTGGTGGAAGGAGGCGGAAATTCCCCACGGATCTAAGATGTATAGGTTCCAACAGAAGTTGAAGAATCTCAAACAAACGCTAAAGTTCTAGAACATGCACACTTTCGGCAACATCTTTGACTCACAAAAACGGCTCACGGAGCAAATGGACGAGATATAGTGTAGAATAAGAGAGCAAGGACTCACAGAGGAGCTCAAAGATCAGGAACTCAAAGTGAACCGACAGATTGCAGAAAGGAAAAAGTAGGAAGAGATAATGTGGAAACAGAAGTCGCGTATACAATGGCTCAAGGAAGGGGAACGCAACACCAAATTATTCCACCGAGCTACTATCAAGAGAAGGCAATCCAATAAGATCACGCATCTCATTACGGAGGAGGGGGAGACTCTTCACTCCCACGCTGACCTGGAAACTCATTTGGTTGACTACTTCCAAGACCTTCTCACGGAACCCATTCCAGACCGAAGTGAAGCTATCAATCAAATCACAAGGTTCGTGCCCACCCTTGTGACTCAGGAAAAAAACGAAGCTCTCCTTAGGCCCTTCACCATTGAAGAAGTAGACCAAGCACTTCAAGATACCCCCAAATGCAAGGCTCCGGGCCCAGATGGCTTTACTAGTGATTTCTTCCACTATTGCTGGCCGATGATCAGAACATAGGTTTGGGAAATCCTGGAAGACTCGAGGATTACGGGAGAGGTCCTTCGGGCTTTTAATGCAATCTTCCTTGCCCTTATCCCCAAAGAGGGGAAAGCGAACAGACCGAAGCAATACAGGCCTATAGCCCTCTGCAACGTCATCTACAAACTCCTCACAAAAGTCATCGCCCGCAGACTCAAGCCGATCTTACCAACAATCATATCCCCAGAGAAATTGGGATATGTTGAAGGCAGACAAATCTTGGACAACATCATCTTGGCACATGAGGTAATTCACTCCTTGCAGAAAACAAAAACCCCAGGGATGCTTTTAAAGTTGGACATATCAAAATCCTTTGATAAACTCAGCTGGGAATATATGAAAGCAATGCTAATAGCGTTTGGCTTCGATCAAAACTGGGTTACTTGGATCTTAAATCTTACCTCCCCGGTCTTCTTTTCCTTGCTCATCAATGGTGTACCCTCCAAGCCCTTCTCCCCCTCAAGAGGTATTAGACAGGGAGACCCCCTGTCTCCTTTCCTTTTCATCATCATGGCGGAAGGACTTAGTAGATCTATTCACGCGGCTCTGGAAAACAACCTTTTAACCGGTCTACCCCTGCATGGCTTATCCCCACCCATTTCTCACAGCCAGTTCATGGATGACACCCTCTTGATGGGCAGCCCGACAGTTAGAGAAGCCAACTCTCTCAAGGAAATTCTCCAAATCTTTTCCGATGCCTCAGGTCTGGAATGAAACAAGGAAAAGTCTCAAATCTTCTTTTTCAATACCCCCCCCCCGATTCAGCTTCACATCTCAGAGATCCTTGGTTTCAACAGAAGCTCCCTTCCGTCCAAATATTTAGGCATACCCTTAATTGACAATGCCCACAAAAACTCCTCTTGGGAGAACCTCCTCTCTTCCTTCTCCAAGAGGCTTTCATCCTGGACCTTTAGAGCCCTAAATCTGCCCAACTGTCTCATTCTGCTCAAAGCTGTCCTTCAAGCCCTCCCGATTTATGCTTTCTCTGTGCTAGCAGCCCCCAGATTTGTTCTCAACAACATCAAAAGCCTGCAAAGAAATTTCCTTTGGCATGGCCTTAACAAAGAAAAAAAGATCGCTTTAGTCAGCTGGGAAAAGATATGCAGGCCTAAGGATCAGGGGGGACTAGGAATAAGAGATCCATCCACAATGAACATGGTCCTTAGCGCCAAAATCTGGTGGCGTTGGCTCAAAAATCCCACAGATATTTGGGCCAAGTTGTGGAGGAAGAAATATGCCTCCAACACGGCAGAGAATAACCTGATTCGCTGGAATGGGGATAACACGGGCTCCTTGATATGGACAACGGCCAAGCAGAATAGACAGATAGTCACGCAACATGCTTTTTGGGAGATAGGCAATGGGAAAACGACTCTGTTCTGGCAAGATTCCTGGAAACAATGGCCAGCCTTAAACGCCGAGGAGTGGTCCCGCGACATTTGCGCCCAAGCTACAGGTATGGGCCTAATAAAGGTAGCGGATTACTGGCAAAACAACCACACTGAGGACACTTGGCGTTGTTGGCACCTGGATCGGGGGAGAATCAACTTAGCTCAGCATATAGATCTGGCACCTCTTCAAGAAGCTTTATATAAGAGGAAAATACCCATATGAGTCGGTGAAGACATACTCAGGTGGGGCTACAGACCACATGGCTCCTACACCACACAGGAAGCCTATCAACTCAAGACCAAGACAGACCACACCATAGACATGAAGATTTGGGGGAAGATTTGGAATCTGAAGCACTGGCCGAAAATCACCCTTTTTCTCTGGCTAGTCTTACACTCAAGCATTCTCACCTGGGATAATCTTCTGAAGTGGGGGTTTACTGGACCTTCTATATGCACTCTTTGTGGAAAGGTGAAGGAAACAGTGAATCACCTACTCAACACTTTCCCTTACACAACACAAGTCTGGGATCAAGTAGCGATAATCATGCGCACCTCGGACCGTCACAGAGACAGTGTCATTGACACCCAACTCAACTGGAGGGATCAGGCTTTTAGCTCTCCCTACCTCAACAGGGTATGGAAGCTCTTACCTGGCTTTGTCCTCTGGAAAATTTGGAAAGAAAGAAACAACAGAATCTTCAGAAATAAGGCTCATCCTTGGAGTCTTTGTTGGGATCTTTGCCAACGCAATATTATGGAAAATCTCCGCCTTAGACCTTGGTCAGATGCAGACTTAGCCTGCTCTTCCTCCGAGCTCCCTGTCCTTCGGCACTGGACTCCTCTTCCCCCCTCTCA
>SNQJ01S0009766.1:50821-74651 GCA_010110895.2 Picea sitchensis | reverse complement strand
GGTCTCCCCCACCAAAAGATTTCCTCAAACTCAACTTTGACGGAGCCTCTAAGGGAAATCCGGGAGATGCTGGTTATGGAGTCGTCTTTCGAAATCATCTTGGACATATTTTAGCCATAGGAGCAGGCCCCCTTGGGCATTCCACGAATAATGCAGCAGAACTCTGGGGCCTTATTAAAGGTTTGCAAATGGCCTCCCAGAATAACTATACAAAGCTCATCGTTGAAGGGGACTCTCAGGTCATCATTGGCCTGCTACGAAGAATCCTACACGGGGTCAACCCGGACACCATCTCGCCAAGCTAGAGACTCACACATGGTTTGCAGATCATTGCAGGACTGTTGCACTCCCAACAGGTGATCATCCCCACACATATCAGAAGGAAGGCGAACCAGATCGCAGACGAATTGGCTAATGTGGGCATTGAGTGGAGAGGACCAGACCTCCGCTGCTATTCTTCCCAGAACCCTGATCATCCTATCCTCCAGCAGTGTGTTCGAAAAGCTGGATCAGTAGATGTTTCCCCGGATGGGGTGTTAGTGGTTTCCCCGTGGCGATCGATGGGAACGGACACAGTGCGATGCAACACGGAGCCACGTGACAGGCCCGTGTTGTAGTACAGTGATGTCCCGGGAGAGTAATGGCATTTAAATTCGACCTCATGGTCGAGGTAAGGGGCATTTACGCCACCCTTTTCTACCCCGCAATTTGTATTATGGCTTGGCTCGTCGTTTTTGGCATTGCACCTTGTATGCAGTCTGAAGGGCTCCTCCCTTCCTGGCGCAAACAAACCCAGGCTCGCTCAGAGGCTATCTCCATTGTTTATCTACAACTCTGGTTCAACCCTGTCCAGACTTGTTCACCTGCACACATGAAAGAAAGGATTAGAGGAAAGCCGAAGAGGGGCTCACCCTGGAAGCCCCGTAGACCCTTGGTCTCGCCTTCAGTCTCCCCTATGACCTGTTCCTCCTCCCACTCCCAAATTATGTCCCTAGCTGCCCCCTCGCCACCTTTGCAGTCTTTACATCTTCGCTCTGCGGTTACCCCGCCACCTTCGCAGTCTTTGCTACTACACTCCATGGCCACTATCCCGCGAGGGTCGACTCCAATTCAACGTTGTCCTCAGGACCCCCGGATGCAATTCATAGCAACAATGTCCTTCCCTGGATCCTCGAGTACCTGGAGAAGTGCACCACTGGCTTTTGGAGAGTCCAAATGAGCGCGTCTCCACCCTGCGGCCTACCTCGGCAGTGAGCACTTCAGAGAGAGATTGGGCATCCTGTATGAATTAGTCTTTGAGCTCAGGAGGGAGGTGGCAGACCTCAAGTTTTGCTTGCAAGCCACAGAAGAAAATGTCGCGAACTTTCTTCATATCCTCTCAACTATGAAAACGAAGCTCTCCTCGGACCCGGCTGGCTCTACTCCGGGGGAGGCACCTGACACTGAGACGGATAGCATGCTGCGACAGGCAGCAGCGAAGCAGAAGGAAGCGGAACGAAGCGACCTAGTTGAGAACAAGGAGCGTGAGGAGCGAAAGGAAAAAACCTGGGACGACCAGCCGACCAACATCGAGGCAGAACCATGGACAGAGGACCTCCGAGCCATGTGGTTAGGCTATTTTCCAGGTGTTTAGATCTCTTTTTGCTGTGCATCCAGTTTCATTAGGCTCCTAGTCTAGATGGCAGTCAGTATGAACTTTGTTTGTTTTCTGAACCAACAACCTTCTAAGACTTGTGAATTGGGGGCTGGCTGGACTGGTTTCCCCTCTATTGGGGCAGTCCAGTAACTACAGCCAATATCAGACTGTATTTTGGCAACTTTTTTCAGCTTTAACATGCACTAAATATAATATATACTTCTTACTTACAAAAAAAAAAAAAAAGATGAAGTGGAAGTTGCACCAGATGGATGTAAAAACAATATTCTTAAATGGTGTTATTGAAGAAGAAGTGTATATAGAACAACCACGAGGGTTTGAAGTTGAAGATAGAAAGACTCATGTCTGCAGGTTGAAGAAGGCTCTGTATGGATTGAAGCAAGCTCCTAGAGCTTGGTATGGCAGAATTAATAATTTCCTAATGTGATTTGGCTTTACCAAAAGTAAAGATGATTCTAACCTTTACTTCAAGGTTATGAATGATGAACCAGTTATATTGTTGTTGTATGTGTATGGCTTATTCTTAGCTAGAGAAGAAAATATCATCACTGAATGTAAGAGGAAGCTCGTTGCAGAATTTGAGATGAAAGACCTAGGTCTGATGCATTATTTCTTAGGTCTTGAAGTTTGGCAGAGCCTAGAGAAGATCTTCGTTAACCAAGGGAAGTATGCAGTTGAAATATTGAATAGGTTTGATATGTTGGAATGTAAAGGCATGAAAACACCCATGGAAACAAAGTTGAAGCTCCTGGTTGATACCTCGTCACAATTGGTTGATGTTACGTTGTACATACAAATTATTGGTTTGTTGATGTATCTGATGGATATCAGGCCCAATATATGTTTTTTTGTGAACAACTTGAGTCAGTATCTGATAGAGCCCAGACATGTTCATCTTGTAGCTACAAAGCATGTCATGAGATACCTTAAGGGTACATTGGACTTTGGTCTCTATTATATTGGAGATCATGACTTCAAATTGATTGGTTATATAGATTCAGATTGGGTTGGAAGTGTTTCTAATAGAAAGAACACTTTGGGATGTTGTTTCCATCTGGAGTCATCCATGACTTCATGGTAGAGTAAGAAGCAATCCGGTATTGATCTCAGCACAGAAAAAGAGGAATACATTGTTGCATGTTCCACCAATTGTGAATCCATATGTCTTTGGAAGTTGTTGACAAGTCTATTCGATATAGATATGGAAGCCACTGTGATTTTATGTGATAACAAAGAGTTGCATAAATATGATGGAGAACCATGTGTTCCATGATAAGTCGAAGCACATAGAAATCCGGTATCACTACATTCGTGATATGGTGTAGAGGGGAGTTGTAAAGCTCCAATATGTTGGCACAAATGAGCAAGTTGCATATGTGTTGACCAAGCCTATGTCTCATGTAAAGTTTGAATACTTTCGAGACAAACTTGGTATAGTCTGAAAGGACCTCCCTCGAAACGGGGAGTGATGTTGATGATACTATGGTATCCTGACCAATAACGGGTAACTCAGTTAGGATTTTATATCCTAAGGGATTGATCATCCCTGGACAAATCCCGAAGGTCCAGTAAGGACGTTCTGTCAGAGTACATGTGCATGTATATGCCAACTGTGGTCAGTAGTGGTAGCTTCGTTGGGATTTTATATCCTAGTAAATCTTTATGATTCCTAGGCAGATCTTGAAGGTTTGGTAATGACGTTTTGTCAGAGTACCATGTGGTAGCTCCATTAGGATTTTATATCTTAAGGAATCTTATGATTCATGGGAAGATCCCTAAAGTCCGGTAAGGATGATCTGTCAGACTACCACAAAATTTTATTGTTACACTTGCCTCGTTATGTTTCCCTATGATGATGAATTTGTTATCTCAACCTCGTGCTGATGATGTTGTTGATCCAGCCTCGTGTTGTAGATGATGTCATATCAACCTTGTGTTGTTGTTGATGATGTTGTATCAACCTCGTGATGTTGATATTGTTGATATTGTTGTTATATATCTTATGCTAACTGATGTTGATGCAGATGATGATGATGATGTTATTGCAGCTCAATGATGTGAACGATGATGTTATTTGATAATGAGAAAAAATTTCTATGATTTATAGATATTCCAATCAATGTTCCAAATGTTGATGATGTTGTTTCCCTCTCTCTCTCTCCCGATGATGTTGTAGAATGCCCTTCTTGTTAAGGGGGAGTGTTGAAATATTGTAACTACGAAGAATATTCTAATTATTGAGTTATTATCATGTAGACAGAATCCCATTTTGTGTATTGATCATGTTGGGACTTATGTATGACCAAATCCCCTTTTATGGATTGGTCAAACCCTAATTAAATGATGTTATTTGAGAAGTCGAACCCTAGGGATAATTAAATTGGTTTTAACCACTAGTTGAAGAATTTGGCCCAGTGAAGAGAAATAACCCTAGCACCCCTCAGCTAGTATAAATAAGAGAGGAAGGCACCTCATTCACTCACTCACTCAAGTCACTCATCTAGTGCGCAAGTTTTGGAGATAGTTGCAGTTGTAAGAAGAAGGATAGAGAGGCACATTGATCAGTCTTGGATATTATCTAGTGCTTTGGTCTTTAGTCTTGGCAATCTATATTAAGGAAATTTTTGTTGGGTTTTCTCCCCCATGAGGGTTTCCTGGGATACAATGTTGTATACCTTTTGATTGTGTTTCTTTTAGTGATCCTTCTTATAATATTATTGTCTAGTAAATTGAAAAGAACTTAATAGCATCTCTAAATTTAACAGTTTATTGGCTTCTTCAACAAGGTATTCAATTTTGAAATTATTTGTTTGAATTAGAAACTTATCAGAATATATGGTTGTTTCACTTCTTCGGCTAGTATGGCCATACATGCAATTCAAATTTTACTTGTGTTGAACTTGATTAGATTCCTATGTAAGCCTCCATTTTCGTTTTTCCCCTTGCACAATAATCATTGAAAATTTCAAATTTGAATTGAAATTCCTAATGAAATTTTAATAAATATGAGACAATGGAACTTGTCTTAGGTTAGGTTTGACATTTCCATTCCTAAAATCTAGTTTCCAGTTCGAGTTTCTAAAATTAATCGTTTTATACATTTTTTGTGATTTTCTAGCTAAACCTTGCATGCCCTATTTTGTATTACGCTACCCTAGAGAGATTTTCATAAGGATGCTAAAAAAGGGAAGGTGATAAGAGGGATCAAATACAGAGCAATCAAAGTACCAAATGGAATTTGTGATGGAAGCAACATCATCTAGTAAACATACCCCCATCACTTTAGATTCTTCATGAAGGAAGGGAGACATTAGCTAAAGACAAGCAAAACAATAATGAAATCCTAGGTTTCCAGAGATATTAAATTGCTCATTCTTCTATACAATGCATACACTACTGGTTTTAGTGGAGCCTACAAATACAATGATTTTTTTCTATTAACTGGAAGTGGAGGAAGGATTGGGAATTATGAATACGCAGATGAAGAGGAAGAAGAAGAAATATCCATAGAATAGAATATAAAGAAATCCCTTATACACTTTACAAATCCCCAATGATGCCTTGTGCATAAATGATTGAATACTTGATTAAACATACAAAGGTTAGCACAAGAAAAATACTTAATGATCAAGAAGATGCATTTGATCCTTCACATTAGCTAATCTTGAAGCCTATTACAAACTATCCAAAGTTGAAATTAAATTTACTAATGGTTAATGGTTGGATGAAAGATTTCATGTATGACCATAACCACTATGATATCCTTGTTGAATGGTATGAAGAAGGGATAACTTTCAAATATTTAAGTAGTAAACCCTTATAAACCACACACCTCTAGTCAGGATACACCTTGGAAGCTCAATTGATCAGTGGGATATTTGAAGAAAAGGATTCAAGTCGTGTGAAAATAGGTTGGGTTATAGTTTTGCATGAAATCACTGAAGGAGGTAAATTTTTCAAATGGGTTGCAATCATTTCAAATTCACTTGCAAAATCCATTAATAGAGCTCTAATTTGCTTTTCCTCAATATTCATGGAATTCTACGTGTCCTCCTATCTATTAGATGTAATTTGTGCTTCTAATAAATTCATAAGGTTAGGTTGGTCTTAGATTCCATATTATCCACATGTTTGTGTCTATTGCAAATATTTATGGAAGGAAAGATACCATTATTATTATACACGTATTTGTGATGGTTTTCTAGCACCCTTATATCAACTTATTCTCTACAACCCATACCCAAGGATATCTCCAAAAGCATTAGAGGTGTTGAAAAACATTGGATATTTGTAATTGGAGGAATATTCTGCATACATTAGGATCTATGGTGACATGCAAGAACCTCACATGTTGCCAGCTTATGTGCCAAATAGGTTGATCATTCAATAAATCAGATATTAAACAACCTTGCATGGATTTAATGCTTTCTTGATAAAATAAGCAAAGAGGTTATTCCTAGCCTATCCTCTATATATAGTCATGCATGGACTAATAGATTCCACTTGAGCTAGGATGGAATGGGAAAATATTCAAGCATACCATTTTGATTCAAGTAGAGCCCAAATGCATGACCCCTTGGTAATTGTTGTAAGGAAAAAGTAAGAGGTGAAAGTCTATTTTCCTTATCAACATCAAGAAAATGAGGTTGAGAAACCTTACAAAACAGAAATAACCTATAGAAAGGTGTTGAAAAAATTGCAATTAATTTTTCAAGAGATGGAAAGAAAATAAAAGGAAGAAGTTGCAAGGATTGTTGTTGAAAGGAAATCCCTTCAAGAAAAAAGGCAAGAGCAAGAAAAAAAAAAAAAAAAAAGGTAGAAAGAAGAACTAGCAAAGTAAGAGGAGTAAGAGGCCAAATCTAGAGCCAAATTAATAACCAAAAAGAGGAGATAAAAACTAAAGATGATGCAAAATCTAAGTAATGAATAAGAAAAGAGGTTAAAAGAGTTGAAGAATATATAAAAAATAAATAAAGAAGAACTAAATAAAAAGTCATTTAAATAACATTCCATTAGAATAAATCACATAAGAAAAGATTGGGCAAAGCAACTAAGCCAAATTAACTACTCAAACTGTTTCCAATACTTTTGTTTCATATATGGTTATAGGAGGTGATGTACTTATTCCATCCCTTTGGATGAATTTGGTGACTTAGAGTGTTTTCATTTGATAAACAAAGGAATCAGACATAAACATAAAATGAGGAAAATCAACTTGGATTCTAAAGACCACTGAAGTTGTGGTGATGGATACACAAACGTTTAGTTTGGTTTCCTCTATCTTTTTTAGATTAACCATTGTTCAGGCCATGGTAAATAAATCCATAAATATAGAAAAAAATGTAGTATGAAAGCAAAATTACTTCGTTGGAAAATCAAGTTAATATTTATAATTTCATAAGGAGAAATTTTTGTCAATTATACTTTCAAAACTCAATGAGTTGAATAATATGTAAAGAGAATTTTCTGAAAAATCCCAACAAGTGTAAGCTTCTGGTCTCGATATTTCTAGTGTTATGACTCACATCCAAACTTGGGAGCATGTATATTAACAAGCTCAATTTAAATTTGACCAGGTTAAAGATTCATAGTTCTTTTTAAGGGAAATCCCTAAACAAAACAATGTTTTCATAGCTAAAACATTTGAAAAAATCGACTTTGGGTTAAAGTACTTTAAAAAAAACAACTTATGAAAAGTCATAGAGAAAATGGCCAATACTTGTCACTTGCCATCATTTGGGTTCAAAGACAATTTCTTGCCACATAAGAAGGTATCAAAGGACTTAGAAGACCACATGCAATTTCTTCCCATGTGAGAAGGTATCAAAGGACTAGAAGACCACATAAATTCAAGAAAAAAATACATCAGTTTTCTATTCAAAACTTGATGAAGCATCCATTCAAAAGTTTGTAGAAGCCCCTTACCAGAAAAATAACATCAAGATTAAACATGTGTTTCCTAAGATGGAAAAGTTTGAACAAAGAATGAGGCATAACATAGTTTCCTCAAAGATACTTTTAAGCAACTTCCTCAAAAGATCCTTTCAAGCAACAACATTTGAAGATCCTTTCAAGCAACAACATTTTCATCAAGAAAATGCATTGAATCGAACTTTTAAGACATAAAGTGCACATATAAAGAAGTAGTATAACTTCCTCAAATATCCTTTCAAACAACTTCCTCAAAAATATTTTCTAAAGGAGAGGACTCAAATAGTCAAACACAATTGACTCCCTAAGTTTTAAAAGGTGATAATGTACATAGAGAACCAAATAAACAAGAAGGGAAAACAAACAATCAACCAAATACATCAAAACCATTGATTTCCCCTCTCTTTCATTTTTTATAAAAGAGATGAGGTGAATTGGAATTGTAAAAGGCTTTTTGCTTATAAATCATGTAGACTTTTCTATGAAGTGTTAATGAATGAGTAGCCATGTAGACAAATTTACTTATTTTTGAAATTATATTAGTTAATTTTGAAATTATATTAATGTATTCTTTTATAGTGGATACTTTTCTCACTTATAAAGTAACTTGTTTATTGTCTATAACCTTAAGCAAGTAACGTGTTTATTGTTTATAACCTTAAGCAAGTAACGTGTTTATTGTTTATAACCTTAAGCATGGTTTTGCATTACCATACTTTTTTATTTACTTAAATAACTTTTTATTTCATTACCATACTTTTTTATTTTCATACTTAACTTTTCACTTAAGTCAAAAAATAGTAAGATATTTGGTGGTATTTATTCTATTAGTTTTGTTAGTTAGTCAATGCATAATTCTACTTACCTTTGCATTAAAAGGTAGTTTTGTTAGTTAGCCATTGCATAATTCTACTTATTTTTGCATTAAAAAGTGGAATAGGCCAATAAAACCTAAACAAAATTATTTAAGGTCAATAAAACCTAAACAAAATTATTTAAAAATGGTTGGGTTGTAAATCTCACAGATTCTCTATTCTGTTATAACTGGTAAAGCCCAAACAAAACTATTTAAAAGTGGTATTTCTACTATAAACTGCATGGATTCTCTATTCTGTCATAACTGGTAAAACCCAAACAAAACTATCTAAAGGTGGTATTCCTGCTGTAAACCGGTTATCAAACATTATCAAACAAAACTATCTAAAGGTGATATTCCTGTTGTAAACCGCATGGATTTTCTATTCCGTTAATACTGGAAGAACCCAAACAAAAAGGTGGTTGCGTAGTAAAATGCGTGGATTCTCTATACCAACCCCTCTACTCTACAATGACTACTAAAATTTATAAAATACAATGACTACTAAAATTTATAAAAGTATATATATTCCACCCTTCTGGATTTTACTAAGTTACAGTTACCCTCTAAATTTAAAAAAAATATACATATAATTACCCCTCTGAATTTTAAGAAAATATACATATAGTACACCTCTATGCCTCTGAATTTTATGGAAGTATACATATAGTACACCTACCTCTGAATTTTGGTGTACCTAGTGCTGATTTTGGTTAAGGTCTTAGGAGGAAACTTTGAATTTTAAATATGATTATCTGGTTAAGGTTTTAGTAGGAAACTCTGAATTTTAAGGTTTTAGTAGGAAACTCTGAATTTTATGAAAGTATACATATAGTACACTTCTGAATTTGAACTTGTTACTTCTTAAGAAGAAATATGGTTATTAAGAGGAAATATGGTTATATGAGGAAATATGGTTATATAGTTTAAAAAAAATATGATTATATGTTTAAGATCTTAGAAGAAAACATGTGTTTTTAACTATTAAACTGTACACTCAAGTATGTGTAACAATGGTTAAGCTGTTCTTAAAATATGGTTATATGAGAAAATATGGTTATATGGTTTAAAAGAAAATATGGTTATATGTTTAAGATCTTAGAAGAAAACATGTGTTCTTAACTATTAAACTATACACTCAAGCATGTGTAACAATGGTTAAGCTGTTCTTAACCATTAAGTTGTACACTCAAGCATGTGTAACCATTGTTGTATACTCAAACATATGTTCTTAACCATTAAAAACAAACTTGTGTTCTTAACCATTAAAAACAAGCTCCTCTATACACTCAAGCATGTGTAACCATTGTTGTATAATCAAACATGTGTTCTTAACCATTAAGTCGTACACAAGTTGTATACTCAAAAAATGCAAACATGTGTTCTTAACCATTAAGTCAAGTTGTATACTCAAAAAATGCAAACATGTGTTCTTAACCATTAAGTCGTACACAAGTTGTATACTCAAAAAAAATACCCACAAGTTGTATACTCAAAAAATGCAAACATGTGTTCTTAACCATTAAGTCGTACACAAGTTGTATACTCAAAAAAAATGCACACAAGTTGTATACTCAAAAAATGCAAACATGTGTTCTTAACCATTAAGTCGTACACAAGTTGTATACTAAAAAAAAATGCACACAAGTTGTATACTCAAAAAATGCAAACATGTGTTCTTAACCATTAAGTCGTACACAAGTTGTATACTCAAAAAAATGCAAAAATGCAAAAAATGCACACAAGTTGTATACTCAAAAAATGCAAACATGTGTTCTTAACCATTAAGTCGTACACAAGTTGTATACTCAAAAAAAAAAATGCAAGTAGTTAGATGATGATGTGAAAGTTAGATGATGATGTGTACACTCAAACTGTATACTCAAAAGAATGCAGGTAGTTAGATGATGATGTGGAAGTTAGATGATGATGTGTACACTCAAGCTGTATACTCAAAAGAATGCAGGTAGTTAGATGATGATGTGTACACTCAAGCTGTATACTCAAAAGAATGCAGGTAGTTAGATGATGATGTGGAAGGTAGTTAGATGATAATGTGAAAGAACGTTACAGAATGGTGATATGACATGGTCATTCATGAGAAGGATGGGTAATGACACGGATATTGCAGAATGGTGATGATGACATGGTCATCCATGAGAAGTATGGGTAATGACACGGATAGTGGTGAGTAGGATAGATGCGCTGATACGGTGGATGATCACTGGACAAACACATGGCGTATGGTAGTTGGACATATGATTATGATGTGTCATATTCCCCTTACCCACGCTGGCGACAATAAAGCGCACATAGAAGCACCACGGATATGTTAGAATAATCTCAGACCAATTGGGGTAATCTCAGTCTACGCCCGAGAGCACTAACTGGAATAAACACATCCGAGTCTCCAGTGTACTAATCTGGTGTAATCCCATTGAAGGGTCGGGGTGTGTAAGGCCAAGCGATGGAGTCGATTGCTGTCATGGACAGCCTTACCTATGAAGGGTCGGGGTGTGTAAGGCCAAGCGCATAGGTAAGGCTAAATAGCTAAGCGGACAAAGATATCAGGGTTCAAGACATGAAGAGAAAGAGACGCAAAGGTAAGGCTGTCATGGACTTCAGACTGGGGGGAAGAGAGATTTGTATTAAGAGAATCATGAATGCGGAGCGCCAATGGATTTTTAGTGCTGTGCTAATAAGTTATAATATCTAGACAAAAACCATAGAGTCTCTAACAGTCAGAGAGACTAAAAAAACAACCAAACAGTGTAAATCCTAATTGATTGCAACGATCTATATATCTGAAATTATATTTGCATCTCATTTTGATTCTTCTTCTCCATCACAGATCCAAAGTTATCCAGAACAGAACAGATAAATCACAAGTTAAAAATGGATAAGTAAAAGATATATCTACACTGAGAGATGAGTTAAAAATAGCAATGTAAGTGATTGAGCAAGCATAAAAAAAATTGTCTCCAGTACAGTGCGTATTATTAAACTGTTACACACTGGATATTTGAAGCTTGAGTTGATTGAAATTTCAATGTGTATTATTAAACTGTTACACACTGGACATTTGGAACTTGACATTGATTGAAGCTTCAATCTGGATATTCATGGTGCAACTCATGAATAACCACAGGACTTATGACCATTCTTTATAAATAAAAAATGGACCATTCTTTACAAATACAAATTGTGAACCAACAAATCTCAACTGCTCGGTAGATTAAAAAAACATTTGTACATAATATTAAAGTAGAGTACCCAACATTCAAATGTATCAAACCTCACTTGACAAAATCAAAACAATAGCGATTTGGAAATGATACTATACTGCACTATAGAGGTAAAGACCCTTGTTTACCAGAGAAGGGCACATTTTATTCTCTCCTCTTACGCACATTATGACTCTAAATCAAAGAACAGACACATATCACAATTATCGTTTTCTCACAGGCAAAGAAAGGGATGCATTGAACAAACACAGACGGACGGACAGAAAGACTTTAAGTGGGGCTTGTCTTCCTCTTCCCCTCTATTCCTTATCATGGTGTCCTGGGAGCTTGTCTTTGATTTTACCCACCAGCCCCTTCTTCTCCCCTTCATGCCCATACTGCTCTGAAGAATGCTGTCCACCAGGGAGCTTTTCCTTGATCTTGTCCTTTATACCTTTCTTCTTCCTCCCCCCTTCTTTCTTCTTCCCTCCCTCCTCTTCATCGCTCGACTGCAATTGTATATATTCACCACAAAATTATCAAGCAAGGAAACAGATCACATAGAACACAGTAAGAGAGAGAGAGAGAGACTTACAGAGCTGGAGCTGGAGCTGTTTGTGCGGTGAAGCTTTCCCAACAAACCGGTGTGTTGCTGTTTCCCAGCTTCCCCAGCGGTGAATTGTCCCTCGTGACCGTGACCGTAACCCTGGCCATACTGCTGATCTACTGCAGCAGAATGCGGAGGATTCGTTGGATAAAGATGAGCAGACTGAGTCTGAGTGTGGGTGGAAGTAGGTGGCGTAATTTGAGTGTGGGTGGAAGGAGGCGGCGTAATCTTATCGTCCTCCTTCTTCTTGCCAAACAGACCGAACAGACCGCGGTCCTGGTGCTCCGGCACAGTCTCTGCAGATGGTGCTTGTTCGGCCATACTAATTATACGAAAAGCAGATAGATCTCAATCGACGAATTGAAAAATATATATAGCAGAATGAGTATAGAACTTTGGTGAAAATTCCAGAGATGAATCGAATGAAATAGATAGAGAGATTTATAGTTTCGTCTCGGATGGAGAAGACGTTGTAACTGTACACGCGTCTTGCCCCTGCGGCCGATCGCCCATTACTCATCGTGAAGCGAAAACGTGGAGTCGGTGGAATAAATAAAAGTGTGCGGAGAGTGATATACTTCGCTCGTTTTGAAAGTCGGGACAAGTGTTCAAAGAGAGCAGAGCACATGTGATTCGCCGGGAGATTGAGTTTACGTACGAATATTTCTATTTATTTTAAATGAAGGAAAATGTATTTTTCAAGGTTGATCAGCCACTTGGGTTTTTACCGAACCCACACGTAGCAAACCACAACCATCACATCAAACTGAATTACGATTCCTTTGACAACTGTTTATTTTTTTAAGGGCGTTATTTGATTAATGAAGTCTTTAAATATATATATATATATATATTTTTTTAAGGTTAAGGATGCGTTGATATTACTACCACAGAATGTTTATATTTTACAAAGTAGTTATTTTAATAGAGTCTTCAAATTTAAAAAAATTGGGTTAAAATTAGGTGATATTGCTAGTTTTAAAGGGGTTGGCTAAATGTTTTAAGTTTTGGTGTTTTTGGTAGGAATCCTACGATTTAAATTTGGACAATTTTTTTTATTTTTTGTTGTTTTAAATTGTATTTTTTTAATGCATAAATCGATTTAGCACTATTTGAAAACTGGGGTACTTTGATTATACAAACTTAGCCACTAATATCTTCAGATCCAACCATTCCTCCTTTCGGACAAAATCAAAAAAGCGAGAGAAAAAATATAGACTAAAAACCACCAAAAAGTAGAACGTTTAGAATACTGTTTTAAATAGGTCTAAAATTTTATAAAGAAAAGTTTAATATTAAAAATAGCTGACTTTACAATTTATTGTGGAAATGAGAAAGTATTATTTTTAACAAAATTCAAAGTAGAGGAGTTTCATTGTTATTTGGAAATGAAAGTATTATTTTTAACAAAATTCAAAGTAGAGGAGTTTACTTTAATAAATGGATGGATTTGTATATTAATTAAGTCAATCCAATTTTAGACTTTTTATTTCTTGTAAATAAAAGAGGATCCTTATATTAATAATATCTGTAAGCCATACATTGCCAAGTGTGAACCACATTTTCTTCCATAGAAGAGAAACCAAAATAGGTGGCTCTTAGATGCTCCAAGTTTGACACTTCATCATATGGACTGGAACTGTTTGAACAAAACTGTCCTAACAAAATTTTGTTTGAGCAAAATTGTCCTAACAAAATTCTACATCCTAGTTGCGTAAACAAAAATGTATGAACAATATTCGAGTGGCCTTTAGGATCAACTATAAACAAAACTGCATGCATAGTATACGAGAAAATTGTTGTCCATCTAGTTTGCTGCTGAAGTAAACTAAAAAATTAAGCCTGCAACTAGAATGAATGAGGAACAGTAACCTGGAGACTTTACTCCATTGGCGAGCCTGGTTTTCCATGGATGTTGTAGACATGGGTGAACCACTGGCCACATGTTGGGCATCGAGTTCGCACCGGAGCGTCCGCTAGTGCATCGAACATAATGCCCATTCTTTGGTCGAGGATGCGCTAAGAGTGCATCTGGTCATCTTGTTTTCTGTCGGATTTCAAAGATAAGTTGGAGGTGCTCCTCCGTGAGGCGATTTGCAAATTGTTGGGGTTTCTCCTCTTTCGTTTCCTCACTGGAGACCTTTGTGTTCTCCTCATTGGCAACTGTTGTGTTTTCCTCCACCTGCCAGCTCGGGGGGATTTCCTCCTCCACCATGCAGCTGTCATCTCTGTAATGAGGGTCCTACAGATTGAGTTTTGGGGGGGGCAAGAGACTGGTGGCCAGAGGAATGTGCGCGCACGAAGGTGGCGCTTCTTCCTTAACCGAGTTGAGGCCATGGAGCAAATAAGGGGTGGACGGAGGAGTGCGCGCGCACAAAGGTGACGCTTCCTCCTTAACCGGGTTGAAGCCATGGTGCAAGTGAGGGGTGGACGGAGGCGCCTCTGGTGACCTCTGGTTGTTGTGCCTCGGGCTGGTAAAATAGGCAATGAGAGTTAATTGGGAGGGGGAGAGTCAGTTGCATCTGGAGAGGGTGTTGTAGTATTGCGCACCTCTCTTAGATTTCCCTCTCTTTCTGGGCATACTGGGAAGAGTGTGGAGGCCTTGAGCTGTGGATATGGAGGCGACGAGATGGTGCTTGGAAAGGCTCGAAAAGGCCAAGAGCAGGAAGGCACTGGTGAAATTGTTGAGAAGAGGCGAGTGGAGTGGACGGAGGGTGTCAAAGCCAACACAAAAGAAGAGGGTGACAGTGATGGGTGGGTGAGAGGAGAGGGTGCCCAAGAAATATACACAGAGGAGGATGTTGCAGAAGCGCTCAAAAGAGCCGAGGAGCAAGAACCAAGGCGGAGGGAAAATGGATGAATGCACAAGGGAAATTGCTTGTTTATTACCGCACCCCCACAAGTTGACAACCCCCCTAGCCATTGGGGTCGATTTAACAGCCATCCTAGGCCTGGTATGCCTGGTCTAGTCTGCTTGCATGACCATTAACCTGGCCTGGTTGTCCATGCGCACTACCATTAGTGTCTTCCTGGTGGGAGCCATGCAGGACTTAATGGCTGTGGGCTAGTGGCCAGGGTTAATAACTCCCCTGGCCTCTCAGTTCCATGTGTCCGCAGACTCTGTCTAGGTGGCACCCCATCCGAGGGAATCCAATTTTAGACTTAGCGACACTTTTCATTGTCTAAAAATCCTTGGGATAAACAACATTCAAAGTGCTTATTTTTTGGACATTTTTCTAACAGAAATTGGTTGCAAATCAAGTTGCATTATGACCACTTCAAAACCACAATTTTCAATTATTAAAAATTGCAATTTTAGGGTTTTTAAAGGGCACTTCAAAATCACATTTTTCAATTATTAAAAATTGCAATCTTAGGGTTTTTAAAGGTTTTTGAATTGATCTAAAACCTTGAAAGAGCAATCTAAACAACAACTTAATAATTTTGTTGGAATTATGATAACAATAGAAAGAAGTTATGGTAAGAACCAAATTTACTTGTAGTAAATATATGGATGTAACAGTGTTGGTTTGTATAACCAAGATTGTTCTTGAATCATTGTAACAGAGGCAGGTGTAATGGAGGGAGTTCTTGAACTGATGTAACAATGTAAAATATTTGTGTTTTTTGAGTGCTTCTGTGTTGTCTTATTTCATTTTTCTCTGCAATTAATATTTTATTCAGGCTTATAAATACAAACAAGTGGTATCAAAGCATATAGGGTAATGAGGACGTGAGAGGTCACACTTGTCTGGAGATTATATCCATTGCATAGAGAGTCGATGGGACATGAGAGGACATGCTTTTCTAGAGACTTTGTCTATTGCACAAAGAGTCTATATGTTGCATAGAGGAAACCCTAGCCACCAAGTAGAGTTGAAGCCCCATTTGTCCATGCACAGGGTTGGAGTTATGGAGTTTATCTAGCCACGTGTTTGGAGCCGCGGACGCATCCACCGAGAGAGGAAAATAAACATAGGTCGAGTCATTTGATGAAGGTGAAGAAGCCGTGTAGAGGTTGATTTGTGGAGTCTTTGTTTGTTGGAGGCCATGAAGGACGAGTTTCTTGTTAGTGGAGGCCATGGAGCCTGAGTCGTAGGCCCCTATTTTAATTTGGTAAATCTTGTTAGTGGAGACTGTGGAAACTGAAATGCAGACCCCTTGTCAGTGGAGGTTGTGGATCCGAAGGTATACATATTTTTTATTTATTTCGAATTAACAATTTTTTTTTTTTTTTAATTTCGATCTGGAGGCAACTTGTGTGTAGAGAGTAAATGGAAAAAATAATGAATACACAGTACGAGGTGGAGAAGTTAAATGGAAAGAATAAATTAAAATTGTGGAAGCTCAAGATGTGAGATTTGTTAGTGCAACAAGGACTGCATAAGGCATTGCATGGAAAAAGAAAGAAACCTGTGAGTATGACTGATGAGGACTGGGAAGATCTCAATGTAAGAGTTCTCAACACCATTTGGTTGTGTTTGAAAGACAATGTTTTTTTCAATATTGTTGGAGAAGAAACAACAATAGGCTTATGGAGCAGAATGGAGAGCCTTTATATGATGAAATCCTTAACCAACTGAATCTACTTGAAGAGGAAAATATATAGTCTACACATGGAAGAAGGTACCAAAATTTTTGAACATTTAAATGTATTTAATACTCTTATATTTCAATTAACTAGTGTGGATGTCAAAATCGATGAGGAAGGTAAGGAACTCAAATTATTGCTTATATTGCCTGAATCTTGGGGCCACCTAGTCACTTCCATTAGCTTTAGTATAACTGATACTCTTGACTATGATTTTGTTGTGGGGGCATTATTGTCTTAGAAGGTGTAGAGGAAATCGAGTTTATAAACCTCCACACTAGAAGCGATTGTGGCTAGGGGTTGATTAAGAGAAAAACAATAGCTATTGAGAGGTACATTGAGATGTAATTCAAAAGGAATGAAGGGTAAACTAAAATGTTGGTACTATAATAAATCAGGGCATCTCAAGAAATATTGTTGGAAGAGGAAGGAATCCAAGGAAGACTCCAAAGATGAAGAAAATTTGGTTGAATCAATTACATGCATGGTTGATGAAGTTTTATCTATTTGTAATGTCTCACAATATCGTAAAGATTGATTATTAAATTATGGTGCTTCATATCATGTGTCCACAAATGAGTTGGTTTTTTTCTTACCAACTTGTTGATGGTGGTATTGTTCTTATGGGAAACAAAGTTTCTTGTAAGATTGTTTGAGTTAGGAACATTAAGATTAAGATGTTTTGATCTATAAAATACAATGGATAATCCATTAGACAACTCGTCTCAACAAATCTAATAAATATTACTGAAATATTTACTATGAAGGTTAATTTCCTTTACATTCCAAATTTTTTAATTACAGGTTTTCTGCTTAAAATGTATGAAATAGTTGAAATGCAAAAAATAGAGAAAAAAAAAAATACTCGCATACCATCAACAACAAAAACACAAGATATTACCTCAGAAACCCAATATGGGAGAAAACTCAGCTAGAAGGTGAGGTCGTTCTGCTCTCTTTTCTTCAAATGCAAGTACAAAGAAAGAGACACTCTTTGTGGAGTTTCCTTTGACACTGTGGCTTGTATGGATGCTACAAAATCTTTCCTCCTCTATTATTCTTATCAGTCCTAGGTTCTCTTCTCCACTATGGAACAAATACAATGCTAAAGAATGGAACCCCTTCTCCTCTTAGCAACCTGGTATTTAACATAGCTTGATAGCCATCTAGGGGTAGGGTTTTAACTTCTTCAACCCTCAATTAATGATAAGATTTGGACCTTCTAGAATATTCTCAAAATTCTACATGTGGCTAGCCCCATATGTTTGAGTAAGAGGGGGATGACATGGAATCTTCTCATACCATGGTGGTCAACAAGGTAGGTCAACTTACAGGAGGCATAACTTTCACATACAAGCTCTGATTGAGCCATGACTTGTACCATTGGAAAGTTCTCAAAGTTTGGAACATCGCCAAGGGTGTATGAAAAATATTTGGACACTAGAACCCAAAAAAATTCCTTTAATGCTTCAAAATGGATCCACAAGGTTCCAAACCCCAATTTTCCAAACTAGGACCTAACACTAAAATGGCCTGCAAGTTTATTCCTCCAATTTTTTCCACTCTAAAAACATTGAGATATATGAAAAATAATATAATGATCCAATCCATATCACACCTCCCCATTTAGGGAGGCCTTTGGTCCCCAAAATATTTATTGAATGAGGTGAGGACAATTTTCCTCTACCTTCTCCCTAGAGTACCATTTTTCTTTGCTTGGAATTTGTCCTCTCAATCCAATTTGTCAAAGGTCATGTTGTCCATGTATTGTAGTTTTAGAATTCTTATGCAAAATTGTGTCTTCTACCAACTCTGCCTGAGCATCTAGTGCTAAGTCCTCTATAGTAGGTAGGACCTCATCCTCCTCCTGATCTAACACGGAAGGCTCGTATAATTTCAGATTCTCCACACTCACTACTGAGTAAATGCACATGTATGGTGGTATACTGAGTATGTAGGTGTTATCTCCCACCTTATCCAATATCTTGAAAGGTCCATACCACAAAGCCTTTATCTTCTTACCAAGACCATGTAGTATTTCCTTGTTTAGTTTTAACCAAACCATGTCTCCCACTTTGAATGAATTCTCAGTCCCATGTTAATCATATTTGACCTTATACTTTTCCTGTGACTTCTTCATCATCTCCTGTACTTGAAAATGGATCTTCCTACTCTTTTCAACATTTTTTTCTACTCTCATTGCATCTCCTGTGAGATCCTCCCTCGCTCCTCTCTTATGTCCATATAAAACATCCAAGGGTGAAGGTGGAAAATACCCAAACCAAGTTTCAAAAGGTGACTTACCAGTAGAATTTTGGAGTGTTCTATTATAAAAGTGTTGTATATACATTAGATTTACATCCTAGGTATTTGGATGCTTATTATTGTAACCCCTCAAAATACACACCAAAGTCTTTTTGATTACTTATGTTTTCCCATCTGACCGTGGATGGAATGTTGTAGATCTCTTCAACTTAGTGTCTATATTCACCCACAATGTAGTCCAAAAAGTAATGAGAAATTAGATATCCCTGTCTGAGATGATACTCCTTGGTATCCCAAAGTGATAAATGGAGGATCAAAAGATTATTGTGGACTTGAAAATAATTGTAAATCAATATTATTGGATAAGAAACAACAATAGGTTTATGGAGTAGAATGGATAACATTTATATGAAGAAATCCTTGACTAACCTAATCTAACTGAAGAGGCAACTTCCAATTGTATAGTCTATGCATGAAAGAAGGTACTTACATTGTTGAACATTTAAAAGTATTTAATTCTCTTATATTTTAGTTAACTAGTATGGATGTAAAAATCAATGAGGAAGATAAGGAAGTCATTTTATTGTGTTCATTTGCTGAATCTTGGGATGACCTAGTCACTTCCATTAGTTTTAGTACAATTTCTACTCTTGACTATGATTATGTTGTGGGAGCTTTGTTGTCCAAAAGGTGTGAAGGAAATAAAGTATAGAATCCTCCACACCATAAGAAATGGTGGTTATGGGTTGATTAAAAGAAAAATGGGAAAAATCGAGAGGTACATCGAGATCTAAGTCAAAAGGAAAGAAGAGTAAACTAAAATGTTAGTACTGTAATAAATCGGGGCATCTCAAGAAATATTGTTGGAAGAGGTAGGAATCCAAGGAAGACTTCAAAAAGAAAGCAAATCTGGTTGAATAAAGTCTAGGTGTGGTTGATTAAGTTTTATCTATTTGTGATGTCTCATAATATTGTGAAGATTGATTATTAGATTTTGGTCCTTCACATCACATGTGTCCACAAAGGAGTTAGTTTTGTTCTTACCAAGTTGTTTATGGTGGTATTGTTCTTATGGGAAACAATGTTTATTGTAATATTGTTGGACTTAGGAGAATTAAGATTAAGATTCTTTGATATGTAAACTATTGTGGATATTCCATTAGACAACTCATCATAATAGATCTAATAAAATGTTGAAATCTTTACTTTGAAGGTTAATTTCCTTTAGATCTCAAATGTTTTCTTCTTAAAATGTATGAAATAACTGGAATACAAAAATATAGAAAAAAAAAATAATTGAATACTCGCACACCATCCACAAATAAACATATGATATAACTTGGGAAACCCAATGCAAGAGAAAACCCAACTATAAGGTGAGGCAACTATTCTCTCTTTTCTTCAAATGCAAGTACAAAGAAAGAGGCATTCTCTATGGAGTTTCCTTTGACACTATGGCCTATATGCTGCTACAAAATATTTCCTCCTCTATTATTCTCTTAAAATACCACTCCTAGGTGCTCTGCTCAACTGTGGAACGAATACAATGCTAAATAATGGAACCCTTTCTCCTCCTAGCGACCTAATATTTAACATAGCTTGATATCCATCTAAGGGTAGGGTTTTGACTTCCTCAATCCTCAATTAATGATGATGTTTGGACCTTCTAGAATCTTCTCGAAAGTCCACATGTGGCTAGCCCCATATGTTTGAGTAAGGGGGGGTTGACGTGGCATCCACTCATACCATGGTGGTCAACAAGGTAGGTCAAAATGTGGGAGGCATAACTTTCACATACAATCTCTAATTGAGGCATGACTTGCATTGTTGGAAAGGTCTCAAAGTGTAGAACACCATCAAGGGTGTGTGCACAAGTTTTAGACACTGGAACCCCAAAAAGTTCCCAAATATTGGAACATATTCTATGTATGTATGCCTTTCTGTATGCATCATGGGTAAAAGGCTCCATGTGCATCAGAGTTCCCAAATATGTAATCTTGGATGTGGGTGGCCTTGAAATCATGTCTACCAACTTGTTTTCATTTCCCTTTTTATACTTGATGAATATATGAAATTGTTGTAAAGACCCCATCCACTTGTAATGTTTGGTTTGTTGTAGCTTACTTTGGGCCTACAAATACTGTAACAAATGGTGATCTGTGTGGATGATGGTCTCCTTTCCCATCATATAGTGCTTCCACTTCTTGATAGCTTTAAGTAGGGCATAGAGGTCATTGTCATACATAGGGTAGTTGAGAACCACCCCATGAAATATTTAAGAATGATAACATATAGGCCTTCCTCCTTGCATCAAAACTGCTTCCATGGCATACCCACTTGGATCTGTTTCCACTTCGAAAGACTTTGAAAGTTTGGTAATGCGAGAATTGGTGTTTGAATGATATTTCTTTTCAAATAATCAAAATCCTTATGTTTATTATTCCCCCACTTGAAACTCTTATCGCTTGTTGTTATGGTGTGGAGTGGTGCAACTACTGCTGAAAATGAAACTATGAACTTCTACAACTACTGTGTTTCCCCAACAAAACTCCTAACTTTAATGTCATTTGTAAGAACTAACCATTTCATGATGCCCTCCATGTTTATGGGATCTATCTTAAACTCCCCTTCACTGATCACATACTTCAAATACACCAAAAAATACTAGACAAACTCACATTTCTTAAGATTAACAAACAACTAATGCTTCAATTTTCCCCACACACATATATAGTTGTACTTTTAATTCACAATCTTATTAATTTAATCTTTTAACCTTGATTTTAAGTCATAAAATATTATTTTAATTATGCTTTTAATATTCACATTTTTTACATTAATGTTTATCCTAGGTATTTTCTTTTATCATCCTATTAATTCCATTCGTATTGCTTTAATTCAATTCGTATTGCTTTAACTCAATTATATATATTTCTGTATCACTACTTATAGAAAATTTCTTATCTTTTATATTTATGCATTATTTTTAATAATTATCTTATTATATCTTTTTTTATTAGATTCCAATTTTTTTTTTTTACCTAACCCTCCTCCATCCTAATAATTTATGTTAATTACTGATTTTTGTTACCTTTATTATATTTTACCTAGTNATATTTATGCATTATTTTTAATAATTATCTTATTATATCTTTTTTTATTAGATTCCAATTTTTTTTTTTTACCTAACCCTCCTCCATCCTAATAATTTATGTTAATTACTGATTTTTGTTACCTTTATTATATTTTACCTAGTACTCCTCTTAATGACCAATTTCCTATTTTACTAATCTTATTTTTATTAGTTCCTACCTTCCAAAATGTTTTGGATTTTGACCTAATTCTCATATATCTTAATAATTTATTTTATTCACTAATTTTCATTGACCTGGTTCTTTATAATATTGATTTCTTATCACTAATTCTTAATAGTTTTCTCATTTTCTATTTTACTTATTTAAAGTTTCATTTTTTTCTATGTTTCTAAAGCTTTGTTTGGATTCCCTAATAATCACTATAAGGAAAAGACCTTGCAGCAGAAGTTATAGCGAAAGTTTTTAGTGTTACAAAATTGGTAAAAATTGTCAAAAAAAACTCCGCTAAAACATTTGTTTTTGGTAGCAGATGTTTTTGCAGAGATTATAACAAAACTTCATTATAACTTAAAAAAAATGGGCAGCCAGAGGTTTTAGTGTATGCTTTTATAGACAGTGCGCTTCATGGTGTATACTCACMGGTGCATTCTCAAACTTAAACTATCGGTGCTTACATTTCATCGAAAGAACTGTGGCAGTCAAAAAAATATTGGGGCACTGGTGCTCTTCTAAATAATAATGCACCAGTGCTTTAATAATAACAATGCATGGGTCAAATCTATGATACCATGCACCRGTGTGTTACAAGACAAACCCGACCGGTGTATGAAATTTAGAATGCACCAATGCATATACACTAGTGTATGGGAATAGCCTATAGACTACATCCTCATTTTCTACATTCATTAATTGCATAGAAAAATAKAAATTTTTTATGTGCTCTTTTGGGGCACATGATTTGTTCAGGTCAAATTTAGGAATAATTATTTCAAGGTGCTTAGGTAAATTGTGAATTCCCCCCTAAKTTGAGGGTACCTTGGGACATCCATGTAGGCATGAGAGGTTTTTTTTTTGGCCATTTGACGAGCTATTAATTGATGTAAAATATCACAATATCATCTTTTGAGCTCAGGCTCATGGGTTGGGAAATGTGTGGTGGTGGTGAATATGGGGGTGGTGGTGGGATTTTGTCTAGAGGTTCAAGAATGTCTTGAAAAGTAGGCTCTACTAAATCTTCCATGTAGTTCAAAAAGAGTTCTTCCTTGGTTTGAATATGGTTTCTGTGAGTTGTTTTTGTCTGGGTAACTAAGGTGCAATAGATAGTTGTCTATCCTCCCAAGCACATGCCTGGGTAATATGACATAGATCATTTAACTCTAAGTGAGGAAACACATAAAGGTGTTTAGGCGATGGTTTAGGGTTTTCGAAAGTAGTTGAGCTATCTTCAAATATAGTCTCTAGGTCTAAATTATCATCTCAAGTATGGAATGGTTGGGTTGGGATTCATGATTTGAAGGTTCAAAATGTTGACCATGTGAAGGATGAGTATTTCTACCAGCCATACAAGTCATACTTGATTCTAGCATGAATTTTTGTTGTCACGG
>SNQJ01S0009765.1:73505-160567 GCA_010110895.2 Picea sitchensis | reverse complement strand
CAGAATGAACCAGATCTAAGATGCCTCGAGCTCTGTTGTCACTACTAGGAAATGCTTTCTTTATATTTTTACCTAGCATGCATCCTTTGCAAATTTCATTTTTACTAAGAGAAATAGAGGGCATGCCACCTACCATGTTCTGCAGATCTGGAAGTGCTTTGTAATGAAAATGTCCAAGTCTTTTGTGCCACAATTTGCTGGAGCTAGTCGCATCATGAGCCAATGCCTGAACTGAATGTCCTGTCACAATGTACAATCCTCCTTTGCGAGTCCCAATGGGTTCTGTAGCCTGCTGTACTCAAGTGGCTACCTTTAGCCCACAATAATGACTTCCACCCAATATCCCTTGTCCTCAAGGGTTGCAACTGATAGAAGATTCTTCTTGAGCCCTGGAACATATAATACTTCATCAACATGAAGTCTAGCCCTAGATTCCAATCTGAAGGAAATAGAGCCTACTTCCTCTATCCTGTAATGTTTGTCATCCCCAAGCTCAATCTGCTCTGCAAAAGATTTTGTCTTGAAATCTGAGAGGATCTCCTTGTACCCTGTGATGTGCTTTGATGCACCACTATCTACTAACCAAGTCTTCGGCCTCGTGAAAACTGAACTGGATAAGGCAGAAACCAGGTAATATTCTTTTCTATTTTCTCTCTCATTAGGAGGACTTTTCTGTTTTCTTTTAGATTCATCATCCTCAGCTGTTAAGGCATGATGTTTTCCTTTCCTTGGATTTTTCTTCCTATACCAGCAGTCTTTAGCAAAATGATCCAACTTATTACAACTAAAGTATTTAATCTTAGATGTATTGATACTCTTGTCTTTGAACATACCTTTGGTGAATGACTTCCTCTGAGAGCCTTTATGGAAAGTGACTTTCTTCTTTCCCTTGAATCTTGATGCTAATGTTGAATGCTCTCCTTTGGTTGGCTCGCTCCTGGTAGCAGTGCGACTCTCCTCTTGGAGGCAATTATGCCATAACCTCTCAAACGTGGGCTGAATCTCTCTCCCACTCACACTGGATAATAAGGTCTCCTATGAAGAAGGAAGACCATCAAATATGGCCTGCACTAAGTCATCATCGTCTACTGTGACCCTTGTGACCAAAAACTGATTTCTGATCTGGGCTATCCTAGAACAGAAAGATGCTACTGATTCACCTTTCTCCATCTTCAAATACTTAAGCTTGTGCTTAAGTGTCATCTTCTGACTCGGAGCCTGTTTTTCATACAGATTCACCAAGGTATCCATACAGTCCTTGGCAGTTATTAACGAAATCATTGCTGGCACATTATACTGTCTTTGACTGAGTCAAAGATGATTCGCTTGGCCTTTGCTTGACTCTTCTTGAAGGTTGCTCTTCTTGCATTAGTAGTGGGTTTCTCCACCACTGTGGTCACATACTGCTCAAGATCATGCTCCTACAAGATATTTGTTATCTGGAGCTTCCACACATTGAAGTTGGCGGCTCCTTCAAGCCTATCCTTGGCCCTGACTCAAATGGAGGATGCCATGGACCTTACACTGGAAACTTAATCAAGCTCGCTTGGATCTGTGTGTACCCTGCTGTTGCACTTCAACAAGCTTATCACACCCTAAGCTCTGATACCATGTTAAATTATTGAACTTGATTCCTTATGCGGATTATTTCTTTAAAGTCTTCAACACTTTGATTCCAGCTTAATATATTTCAACAATATATAATCATAACTGAATAGCAATAACCATGTAGATACATAAGCATGCACATCAACAACACATGTACCCTGGGGAAACCCTGTACACGGAGAAAAACCCTAACAAACGATATACCTTTATTGCATTAATAATGTATGATTACTTACAAAATATCCACCATGAATACTCTGTTCTTCAAGAGCTTGCCAAGTTGACTCTGACCTGATTGTGTAATTAAGAGACCTTGCTGATATCTAAACCCCTGTTACAGGCCAATACTGAAGATGTATCCGAGTTGCCTTTAAAGACTGAGATAGGCTGCCTCTTATGGACTGATATATCAACTCTGATGTGGGTTGTTATTGCTGCCTCTATTTGACTAATATGTGCCTCTATTTAGCACGTATATTGCTGCCTCTATTGGACTGATACGTGCCTCTGTTTAGCACTGATATTGCTGCCTCTAATGTGCTGATACATGCCTCTGTTTAGCACTGATATAGCTGCCTTTCATGTGCTGATATGTGCCTCTGTATAGCACTGATATAGCTGCCTCCAATATGCTGATACGTGCCTCTGTTTAGCACTGATATAGCTGCCTTTAATGTGCTGATACGTGCCTCTGTATAGCACTGATATAACTGCCTTTATTGTGCTAATACGTGCCTCTGTATAGCATGGATGTTGCTGCCTCTATTGCTTCACCCTTACCCTGCATAACAACTGTAGAGAGAAGAGGGGTCGACCTCTGCTTATAAAGGAGTGAAGAGGAGAAGAGGAGAGGGGGCTTGAATTAAAGGTATGAAAGCATGCTTGACATAACTCAACTTCACACTTTAGTTCGAAAATAGAACTAGACTTGAGACTTCAGTTACAACTCACCCTTGACTTGGCATGCATGTGTACTAACTTGGCATACATGCGTACTAACTTAGCATGCACATGTCATGCATGCAATATGCAACTAGACATGCATGCGACATGCGACAAAATTGACAACTTTGACTTTGACTTAGACATGCAACTTTGACTTTTACAACTCGACTCTTTACATGGCAATTCAAAATTCTCTTCAGGGTGGATAATGTTACACATGCCAACGCACTAAATCAATACACTTATATCATTTGCAATATTAGGAATATTGTTTGTTTTTAGCTCATAGGAATTTTACATTCAACCTAACTTTTGCTAGATGCCTTGACTTTTGCTCATGGCTCACAAGACTTGACCAGGCTCATAGAGGTTGTACGTTCCCCCTGAATTTTGCACTAGATTATCTATGTTCACAGAGGTTGTACGTTCCCCCTGACTTTTGCATTAGACTTACATCTTGACTTTTTCTTAGACTTACACGGCTTCTATCTTTGCCTTGGCGTGACTCACAAGATCATATAGCATCTCGTTTGTCCTGACTTTTGGTTTGACTCACAGAGGGTTGTACGTTCCCCCTGGCTTTTGTCAATACCTCACAAGACTAGTTGATTCTCCAAATCTCCTTGGCTAGCCTTAGGGTGGCCCATATGAACTTTCATTGGAGAATGACTGTCGATGCTGCCAAATTTAACACCTTATTCCTTCCTGCTTCTTGAATCATGACATCCTCCTCATTGGTGTGAAACCTTAGAATGGAAAACATCTCAACTTAAATCGATAAAAACAAGTTCTTTAAATCTTGTAGTATAAAAAAAGTATTTGACAGATCTTTGAAACATCATCATCGTCTCCTAATGCATAAGACAACCTGTGCAGTATCAAATTTTATATTGGTACTTCCATAGCATAATTGCAGTTGTTGCTTAGTCAGTTTTCCTCTCTTTAAATAAAATATTTGACAGATCTTTAAGATATCATTATCATCTCTTGCTGCATAAGACAACCTGTGAATTAGCAACAGTCTTTTTAGTGTACAGGAGAGGGTTTCTGAAAACAAATATTTGAGTAATGCCAAAATGCAGAATATATCATACATAATCAACACAATGCCATGAAGCTTTCTCAATCTGAGTTGAGTACATGCACCACCGGAGTTTCCCAAGGTAAGACAACCATGTGGATTACAATTATAAATTGCATCTGGAGTATACTCGGTGTTCATTAAAAGGTTGATGCCATGGCCCATAGTAGAAAAAATGATGAATATTTGAACCTAGATAATGATTTTTGAAATAACACAGCCAAACTGTTGAGCATCTTGTAAATATTTTAGCAAGTCTTGGACAAGGGAATGGTCTGGGCCGACAAGATGCCTCTTATTGAATTTGATCATGACTGAAAATGAGTAATTGATTCACTAAGTGCAGTTTATTTGGCACATGCAACCTCATTCACTTACGACAACTATACCTGTGCCTATAAACTGCTAATCATTTGATTTTGGGAAATCTTGCATTGCCATGAAAAGTCTTTTAACCCAGATAATGTCATTATAAAAGGCATGCGCATGGAGAAGATTTCTGTTTGTTTTCCATTACTTCATGGTTTACCTTGGCAGTTGCAGCCTGTCTTGTAGAGTGGCCATAAGACAATGAGATCATTTTATTTTGATGCAGGCAGAGTGAAGATAGATGATGATGAAGTCACTGGTTGTACATCTTGAAGATTTCTGTTGGTTTTCCATTGTTTCATGGTTTGCCTTGGCAGTTGCAGCCTGTCTTGTAGAGTGGCTTTAAGACAGTTAGATCATTTTGTTTTGATGCAGGCAGAGTGAAGATAGATGATGATGAAGTCACTGGTTGTAAATCTTGAAGAGTGCCTTGAACCATTCTGGTGGTTCAAAAATATCACAAAGCGTATCCTTAAATGCACTAAGAAAGGTTGCTACCTTGACTTCAAAATTGTTGGAGATAATGGTCATACTTAAAACTTAGGCATATTAGGACTTAAGAATGTAAATTTTCAGACCCCACCCAGTTTCAAGTTTCGCTGATTTTTCTCAATGTTTAATGCCCAAAACCCAGTTTTATGACAGCCATAAATACTCAGCATATAAACAAATTTCAGAACTGAAACATGAGATTTCTGAACAACATTTACTGCAGAAATAAATTTATATCAGCAGCACAATATTCAGAAAATTAAATGCACAGAGATTTTTGGTCTGACAGTGACCCTGGAAAAACCCACAAGGGGAAAACCAGTGAGAGAGGGATTTTTATTATTTTCAGAGCTTAGAGAAAATTTCTTTTACAGCAGAATATATCAACAATCAAACTCAGACTTATCTTGATTTCCGTGCCCACAAAAACAGTCTTGAAAACTGTGCCAAGTTGTTCCTCAATTTCTGTGCTCAGAAATCCGTATAGTGTACGGCAGTTACAGTAATTACTGCTGTAATTTATTGCCTCGAAAATCGTGCTAGAATGCTGTTACAGTTGCTCAGAAATGTGTCTGCTGGCTGTTTTGAATTTCGTGCCAAAACCTCTCAAAAATTCGTGCAGTAGATAGCCTCGATTTCTGTGCCAATATTCAGCTATACGGTCTGCTCAAAATCCGTACAGTACGACCTCCATGAACTACTGTACTTCTCTCCTCGATTTTCATGCCAAAGCTTGCCTTGAAATGCGTGCCCTTAGCTGCAAATGCACCTTCCTTTGTCTGCTCGACTCTCTCTTCCTTGCACTCTAAAAATGCTCATCAAGAATGAAGATGAAGGGCACCTCCCTAACCCTAGTCGACTCAATGAGGGAATGTGAGGGGTTTCATAATCCAACGGTTGAGATTGGATTAGATGAGTGGATGAGATTGAGTGTCCATTCATTCACCCCCTTCACTTAAGTCATAAAGTCACCTTTTAATTTATCTCTCATAAATTAAATGACAAGGGTCCACATTAAGCACTTTCCCACCCCCTAGGTACCTAGGTGATGAGAAACACTTGCCTAGGTACTTTTTTAAATTATTTTTAACACCGCCTCTTACCGAGGAAGGTGTTACTCACCACTCCAAGCTTGTCCCTGAAGAATACAAACTTGCCTTTGCCCAAAGCTTTAGTGAGTATGTCCGCAATATGCTCATTTGTAGATATATACTGTAGCTCAACTACTCCTCTCTGAACATAATCCCGGATGAAGTGATATCGAATCTCAATGTGCTTAGAGCTGTCGTGAAAAACTGGATTTTTGGAGAGTTTGATACAACTCTGATTATCACAGTAAATCATAGTGGGTCTCAACTGTACACCAAATGATCCCACCAACAACTTGCGAAGCCAAAGGGCCTCACAACTGGTCTGACTGGCAGCCATATACTCAGCCTTTGCAGAACTCAAAGCCACTGACTTTTGCTTCCAATTGAACCAAGACACCACTGTTGAGCCCAATCCGAAACAACATCCATAAGTACTCTTCCTATCACTGACACATCCTGCCCAATCTGGATCAGTATAGCCCACAAATCGAACTCCATCCCCTCTCAGATAGTCTAGGCCATAATCCATTGTACCATAAAGATACCTGAGCACATGCTTTGCTTCCACCCAATGCACTCTCCTAGGCTCCACCATAAACTGACTAAGAGTGTTGATAGCAAAACAAATATCTGGTCTGGTATTGACCAAATACATCAAGGAACCGATCAACTGATGATATAAAGTGGAATCAACCAACTGCGACTCTGAAGCATGGAGCTTCTTTCAGTTAGTAATCATGGATGTGGTCATGGGCCTACAATCCTCCATCTGCAATCTCCTCAGAATGTCACAAGCATACTTCCCCTGTCCCAGAAAGATTTGTCCAAGCTCCTGCCAAACCTCCAACTCAAAAAATAATGCATCAGTCCAATATCTGTCATCTCGAACTCTGAAGCAAGGCTCTCCTTGCAGCTAGTAATGAGTCTCTCAGCCCCTGTAATGAAAAGATCATCAACATATAGCAAGAGTATGGGAGGATCCTCTCCAACCACAATGAAGTACAGGTTGGGATCTGCCTCACTCTTCACAAAGCCCAACTGTTGCAAGTAGGCATCAATCCTAGAATACCAAGCTCTGGGAGCTTGTTTAAGCCCATACAATGCTTTCTTCAGTTTACACACATGAGACTCTCTCCCATGCACCTGAAAGCCCAATGGCTTCTCAATGTACACCTCCTCCTATATGAGACCATTTAGAAATGCGGTCTTCATCCATTTGATGGATCTTCCAAACCATCTCTGTTGCAATAGAGATCACTGCTCTAATCGAGGTATATCTAGCAACCGAAGCAAAGGTCTCATCATAGTCAACTCCCTCAACCTGTGAGAACCCTCGAGCCACAAAACGAGCTTTGTACTTCTCAATGCTGCCATCTGTAGCATACTTGAGTTTGTAGAGCCACCTAGAAGTCATCACTGACTTCCCCTCAGGTCTAGGAACAATCTCCCAAACATCATTCTTCATGATGGAACTGTACTCATCAATCATGGCATCTCTCCAAACCTGTCTGCCAACAACCTCCTCAAAAGTGGAAGGCTCAGACTCCCTGATGCTGCTCACCATCGCAATGTAGCTGCAAAATCTCTCAGGAGGTTTACTCTCCCTCACAGCTTGCATGGGATTCTCCACAGAACCCTGTGCCTCTCTCAGAATGTCCTGAAGCCAGTTGGGCTTCCTCCTCTCTGAAGTAGTGTCCTGTGGAGGGGACTCCCCCTGCTCAACCCCATCATCTGAAGACTGTGAACCTGAAGTAGAATATGGAGCACTCGATCATGAAATCTGAGGATCAATAACTTGTGATCCCGACACCTGTGGCCCTGTGCCCTGTGGACCAGTCGTCATTGAAACTGGTGGACCTGAACTCTGTGTCACTGAAGTTTGCTGTGGACTCACCTGAATCTGAGGTGATGACTGCTCACCCCTCTCAGTCCCTCGTGACTTCCTAAAGGCTGTATCCTCCTCAAATCTCACATCCCTTCTCAAAACTGTCTTCCTCAAGGAAGGGATGTATATGTGAAAAGCCTTTGAAGTCTCGCTATACCCAACAAAAATCCCCTTTTCTGCCGTGGGCTCTAGCTTTGTCCTCTTCTCAGAAGGGACATGTGAATATGTAAGGCACCCAAAAATCCTAAACTGCCCAACCTCAGGCTTCTTCCCAGAGAAAGCCTCCTCAAGAGTCTTATCCCCCAATGCTCTGTGTGGACTCCTGTTCTACAGATAAACTGCAATGTAACATGCCTTAGCCCAAAGAAAGAGTGGCAGCCCCTGATCATGCAACATGGCTCTCGTAGCCCCAACTATGGCCATGTTCTTCCTCTCTGCAATCCCATTCTGCTGTGGGTTGTAAGGAACAGTCAACTCCGTCTCGATGCCCTCTCCTGCACAGAAGTCATTAAACTCATTGGAGGTATACTCACCCCCATTTTTTGTCCTCAGTACTCTGATTTTCCTCCCAGTTTGGGTCTCCACAAGAGCTTTGAACTCTTGGAACTGAATGAAGACCTGTCCTTTGGTCTTCATGAAGAAAATCCAAGACTTTCAAGAGAAGTCATCAATGAATATGACATAGTATAAACAACCACTCAAAGATGCAGAAGACATAGGACCACATACGTTAGAATGAATCAGATCAAGTATACCTGTTGCTCTGTTGTCACTGCTTGGAAAAGCAGTCTTGGTGTACTTTCCCAAAGCACACCCCTTGCACAACTTCTGGTGCTTTGTACTGAACTCTGGCACTCCAGTCACAATCTCCCTCAGTATCCTTATATCCCCATGATGCAAATGGGCCATCCTCCTATGCCATAGCTCACAAAGATCATTACTGCTGGTAGTATGATACAATGCGCTAAGTGGCTGAAACATGAGCTTGTACAACTTATCATGTCGAGTCCCAATCACTTTGGCCAAAGTGATATTGGACCCCTTGGGAAATAGGAGCACCTGTCCATCACAAAACAACACCTCATATCCCCTTTCCTCAATAGTAGAAACCGAAATCAAGTTCTTCTTCAAGCCAAGAACATATAGGACATCTCTCAACAACATGGGAGGTTGAGACTCCCTTTGAAATGATATTGTCCCACTACCAACTGCCTTGACCACCTGGTCATCTCCAAGCACTACCTCAAGATCACCAATCTGTGTAAGATCTGTCAAATGCTCACGAACACCTGTCATATGGTGGGAGGCACCACTATCAATATACCAAACACTGGAATGTGTGGCTCTAGTGGAAAGACACACCACTAAGGAAAACTCCTTATCGAACCTGGTAGAAAACTCCTCCACATCTGTTGAAGCTGTTGTCTGCTTCTTCTTCTTATTAGGACATTGTCCTGCATAGTGCCCAAACTTGTGACATGCAAAGCACTTGACTTTGCTCATGTCCTTCTTGCCTTCACTCTTCGGTTTGTTTCCTCCCTTAGGACCCTTTTTGAACTTCTTCTTGCTGTTAGTAGCAAGAGCTACATTCTCCTCATCATTACCAGTAGACGAACTGCCATGCACATAACCTCTCCGGGTTTCCTCCTGAACAAAGTCATCCCAAAGATGTTCCCACTTGGGAAGATTCTCTCTAGCCACAATGCCCTCAACAAAAACCGCCCATTGTTTGGTCACCCCATTCAATGTTGTCCTCACAAGTTCACTGTCAGCAATGGCCTCCCAAACATTACCAAGTTCATCTCTCACCTGTGGCAATATGGTAAGATATGTGACCACATTTTCAGCCTTGGTCATTCTAATGCTTTTCAGTTTTTCTCTCAAAACCATCTTCCGATTCTCATTTGTACTTTGATACAATTTTGTCAAGGACTCCCACATCTCATAGGCACTTGTCTTCCCTGTCACATGAGGAATCAAATGGTCCTTGATGGTATCAAGGATGATTCTTTTGGCCTTGATACTCTTCTTGTTATAGGCTGCTAGAAGAGTAGCATCTATAGGTATATTTACTGGGTTTGTTGTGGAGTTCTCAACAATGTTCCATAACTCATTCTCCTGCAGAATCAAAATCATTCTCTCCTTCCAAGCACTAAAATTTATTGCACCATCAAGTTTGTCCTCAATCCTTAAACCAGTAGCCATTCACCCTTCTCAGTTGAAAATAAAAATTCCAAAAATCTGTTCGATGAAGTAGCTTCTGTCCCACTCTCTGTCTTGCTGATTTAAATCTGCACTTCTCTTCAACTCAGCTCTGATACCATGTAAATTTTCAGACCCCACCCAGTTTCAAGTCTCGCTGATTTTTCTCAATGTTTAATGCCCAAAACCTAGTTTTATGACAACCATAAATATTCAGCATATAAACAAAATTTCAGAACTGAAACATGAGGATTCTTAACAACATTTAATGCATAAATAAATTTATATCAGCAACACCATATTCAGAAAATTAAATGCACAGAGATTTTTGGTCTGACAGTGACCCTGGAAAAACCCACAAGGGGAAAACCAGTGAGAGAGGGATTTTTATTCTTTTCAGAGCTTAGTTAGAGAAAATTTCTTTTACAACATAATATATCAACAATCAAACTTAGACTTATCTTGATTTTCGTGCGCACAAAAACAGTCTTGAAAACTGTGCCAAGCTGCTCCTTGATTTTTGTGCCCAGAAATCCATATTGTGTACGACAACTACAATAACTACTGTTGTAATTTATTGCCTCGAAAATCGTGTCGGAGTGTTGTTATAGTTGCTCAGAGATGTGTGCCTGCTGGTTGTCTTGAATTTTGTGCCAAAAGCTCCCATAAATTTGTGCAGTAGATAGCCTCGATTTCTATGCCAATATTCAGTTGTACAGTCTGCTCAAAATCTATATAGTACGATCTCCATAAACTGCTGTACTTCTCTCCTCGATTTGCATGCCAAAGCTTGTCTCAGAATGCATGCCCTTAGCTGCAAATGCTCCTCTCTTTGTCTACTCGACTCTCTCTTCCTTGCACTCTCAAAATGCTCATCAAGAATGAAGATGAAGGGTGCCTCCCTAACCCTAGTCGACTCAATGAGGGAATGTGAGGGGTTTCATAATCCAACGATTGAGATTGGATTAGATGAGTGAATGAGATTGAGTGTCCATTTACTCACCCCCTTCACTTAAGTCATAAAGTCACCTTTTAATTTATCTCTCATAAATTAAATGACAAGGGTCAACATTCGACACTTTCCCACCCCCTAGGCGCCTAGGTGATGAGAAACACTTGCCTAGGTACTTTTTTTAATTATTTTTAACAAAGAATAGACATAATAATAAATTCACTAATAAGGTGATGTAATAATCAAGCATTTAATGTAGTAATTAATGTAGTGGTTATTAGTTACGTATTTTGGAGTTACATAATATACTCCTCTTCTCCTACTATGTAATGAGACACTGTATCATCTAATATACAAATCCACTCTTTCTCATTTTAAGTGTATTCTTGTCTGCACTTGTGTATGTAAATCTCACATGGTATCATAGCCATGTTGAGAAGAGGTTGAGGAAGTGGGTGAAGAAGTCGAGGGATTGCTTTGATCAAAGAAGGTGTCGAGGGATTGCTAATTACACACAAACAAACAAGATAAAAGGGGCAAGTTAGATAATTGAAGCAAAGAGAGAGAATTTGGATAGATTTTTTGCACATGAGAGTGTCAGATTGTGATTGTTTAAATACTTTGTAGGACAATAGTGTAGTTTGATGCTGTTAGAGCACACATGTCTGTTACTAGAATGAAACCATCAGGAATAAAGACAAGAGTGAGCTAAGGGTGTATCATTGCCACATATGAGTCACTTGTCTGAGCCATAGAGCAGTTGTCACAATAGGGGTGTCCGTGAAGAGGTGTGGAAGCCTGTGTTCAGAGGAAAAGAAGCTCGCATGTAGGGAGTTCAACAAATTAGAGGAAAAGAGGTTTGCATTTGAAAAGAGAGTCACAATCAAGTCATTGATGGTTCGATAAGTTGCTAGTCAAAGAATAAAGTCATGGTCAAAGTTTAATAAACTCATGAATCAAATCATCGTGCCATCGTGATAAGAGGAAAAGAGCCTTCGAAGAGATGATGAATCAAAAAGTTACAATTGCTGAGAGAAGTTAGTGGGTCTATGGAGCTCATTGGTAGGAACTATAGTTGTCGTTAGGAGATTGTAAAATCAGTCCATGGACAGTTTGAGGAGTCACTCGTTGCTTGAAGGTATAGCCATTGAATATAATGAATCGCATTAAGAACATTGTTAGAATATAAGACCTACATGTGTAATAAAGCCACTGTAGTGATTTCAACTAAAAGATAGGTTTTTCAGTTATTTTTAGTGTTTAGGGTTTTGAACAAGTATGACCTCTCAAACTCTTTATAAGAGAGGTGAATCTCATTGTAATGGTATGAATTATTTTCGTAATATATTATTGTTTTGTTGTGTGTATGTTTGTCTCAACCCTATCTAGGGTTTCGACATTTAGTGATCCAGCTTATTTTTGTAACATGGTATTGAAGCAGGGAAATCATTATAGCCAAGTTTGAGTTGTCATCATTTCTTAGGTCGAGGGTTCTATGCTTTGTCGTCCGCAGTTGTGAAGGAGTTGCCATTTTTAAATATATTCACGCATACCCTAGCTCGATTTGCCTTTATGGAAGCCAACCAACATAGAAAAAAATAAAAGTCATTTTTCAAAATTAAAGGAGCAGTTGCTAGCCGCTGTACACACGTTGCATGCTTGCCATCCACCTTAGTCTGTCCAATTTCCGCACATGTCACACATCAATCCATTGTTGATATACTATTCGTATACCATTGCACCATACACGTATTTATAGAGCTCTAATTTGTAAAGGTATACTCCAAAATTTTCTATTTGTTCCTAGAAGAATTTACACAACATTTTTAGAATGGAAACTCCTATAGAAAAATTTGATGGCTAGAATTTCCATACTTGGAAAGTGAAAATCTGGATGCAGTAGTTGAACAAAAACCTATGGTGAATAGTAAAAGGGAATGAGCAATCGCCTAAAGATCCAGATTCCAAATAAATTAATGGAATGACAGAGCAGAGATAATAAAGCCAATGGCCTTGCTCTCTTAGACTTTAAGTTTCATCATGTAGATCTAGAAAACTTATCCAAGGAAATCTGCTATAGTATGTGTTACACCTCAGATTCACTTCAATGTACCCTACATTTTTTCGCCAGATGTGAGCCATCGTATGAGCAAATTATGTACATCATTATTTCACGATGAGTCGAAATTGTGGTTGTCTTTGTACTCGTGAATTGTATTGGGCCATGCTTACATGTCTATGTATCAGTGAGGGGTCTGGGTGGCATCTCTAGAGTCCAGACCCCTTGTGGTTGGTCATGGCATATCCTTTTAGTCCCCATTGCAAGATATGCATTGCTCTTATGGCTTCGACTGATTGCCCCTTGGTGTCAATGATTCGTCACCACGTTGATCATTTATGATCTGGGTAGGCATGCGAGCGCCTTGGGATGGATCTACTAGGACACATGATCTAGGGGAACTTCTGGTCTCTCTCACTTCTTTGTATGTAACGCAAAAGTGTTGCTCATGTTGTAAAGGTTTCATACCTATGTATAACACACTTATCTTATGTCTAAGCATGGGCCCCTATCTTATGTATGTATCACACTTTGGCCATCTACTCTTGGAGACGATTCTACAAATGCTCACTTAGTTTCATGTTTCTTGAGGCAGTCTCACTATTCACAGTTCTCGAGGTAGTACATGTATCCTAAGACATTGATCACATCCATCGAGGCACAAATGAGTTATTTTCACTTGCATGGGTCACCTCTACACATGCCATGTTGAGGATCCTAGAGTGCTCTCATATTTTGTCATTTTTGAGCTATTCTACACTTGATTTGAGGGTGTATCCACTCATTTAGACGTCACTTTAGTTGTTGGGACCCATTTTTTGAATTGGAGGGTAACTTCCATTCTTCATGAAGGTGCCTTGCCATGAGATATGGACATGGTCATGCCTTAGAGACATATTTTGAGGGTTTATGAGCATTTTTTGAGGAGCTATCCACCTTTTGAGGCTTTTCTCACCTTTTCCATGAGGTTGTGCGACACTTAGAGGCTAGAAGTTGGCACTTTTCATGCTTGGAAGACTTCCACACCATGTTTTGAGGCTTACACTACACTCTTTTGATGGAACATTGAGTTCCTTGACCAAGTCTCCCTCTTTCTTTATGGGATGTTCCTTTCTCATGAGGGTTTTATTGTACATGTGGCATGTTTTACTTGTATTTGACTTAGTCTCCTTCATTATGTGGATGACAAGTCACTTTTTGTAATTCTCCTTGGCTAGATTTTAGGAGATAGAAAATAATAAAGAATGACAAGGATGTATAAACCTCATCTACAAACAAATGCTCTTTTCTCATTCCAATTTGTTGTTGTTGTTGGACATTATTTGAGATTACAATTTGTTGAAGATCTACCTATTGGAGGTTTTGGTCTCAATTCTTGGAGCTTTCTCTTTCTTGGTTATTTTCTTGGTGCATCAAAGATTAGTTGTGAATGTTCAATACTTCTACTAGCTAGCAAGATCGATCCATTTGAAGGGTTAATTAACCACTTGGAAGGAAGAGATGTAGGGTTTCTATCTCTTCCATCTTCCTTTATTGGTTTGGTAAGTGCTCAATCTCGTCTTCTTTTTGCTTTGGTTCCTTGACAAGGTTTTTAGTTATTTTATTCAAGCCATAATTGATCTTGATGGTGAAGGTTTTTTCCTTTGTGGAATCCCTTCTTGTAGGGCCTTGGTCCTAATACTTTATCTTGATTATGTTAGAGATTATTTTACCCTTAGGGTTCTAATCTCTTGCCCTAATCCTTGAGATAGAAGTGACCAAATCTATGAGGGGCATATTGCTTGACCCCATAAGCCCTAATCGGAGAAAGGCACTTGTCTTCTCCCAACAACCAACCAAAAATCCGTACAAATCTATTTTTTTTTACCTTTTTGTTTTAGAAATAAATCTAACGGTGAAAAATCAAATAAAAATCTTTATTTAGATTTCTTTCATAGTCTAGTGCAAAGTTAAGTGTTAATTTCATTTCCTAAACTAGCTTATTCAAGGGTTTGTGCTTAATTGTTGATTTTTAATTGTAAGAAGGCAAAACGACTCTAAAGAAGGGTGCTTCAACATCGTACCTAACGTTTTGTGGGCTTATTTAATGCATTTCTCAAGTCTGGAAATTAAATTGCAGCAATAAAAATTAGATTTGGTGAAACCCTAAGGCTAGGGTTTGGTGCTTAAAGGTGTACTCTTACTCATACCTAGCCTATATTTCATTTCTAGATTATTTCTACAAGTTCATCTTACAGATCTAGTGGTGAATTGAATTTCTTAAGTGCTTATTGTTGCTTATCTTTTATCCATAGATTATTTTGATGAATTCCAAGTGCTAACGTGGGAACCCTAAGGGGATTCACTATCTATTTTACAAGTTTTTGCTTAGTTAATGGTTATATATCTTTATAACTTGTTTCTAACACTTGTTGGGCTATTGTTGCATAGTATATCTTTGCTTTGCCCAAGTGGATGCAATGTCCCTCCAGCTATTGATATAGATATTTGTTCCTTGCTGTTATGATTTATTGCTTGTTTTGGTTGAGAGGTTTTGTCAAACACTTTACTGTTGTGCCCAGATCCCGCTATAATAAACTCCTTATCACTACTGTTATGTTTTTGGTACTCTTTTGAGTTAAAACTTTTGTCAAACACTTGCTAGACAACCCCCAAACTCACTGTCACTATCTTGCTTGCTGTTGTTAGACTAATGGGCTTGCTGTTGGACAATTATGGTTTCAGTGATTAAATGTGGGTTTTGGTTGCTAAATAAGACATGTATGATCCATACAAAATTCAATAGCAATGCTGTAGTTATTAAATGCACAAACAAAGGTTATAACAACAATATAGATAGCTAAAAAAGGCCCATCTTTATTATGAATCTGTTCAGTACCTTTACACAGCAAGATGACTCACATATTTGGTATCTAAACGCCTTGCAAGAGATTGGTACTTGCTGGACGATTGTGCTCCAAACTTGACCATAAATGATGGATGTAGCAGCCTCCCCACCCACACAATTTGCTATCCAATAAGACAACGACTTCCACCACAAATATTTCAGTCCCCATTAAGAGAGAAATGCTCCACAGGAAACAACAAACAACTCCACAATGGAAAACGACTCTGCTGCAAGTAAAATCGACCCAAACAATGGGAAATTCGGCCTTCTCTAGAGGATAAAGTCTGCCTACAGAGAAAATTCCGCCCAGCTGCAAAGATGCGCCCTTCTGAAGGAAAAAGTCGACCCCTGCTCAAAGAAATTCAGCCACAACAGCTGCAAATTAGCCCTCAAGGTAAACGCGATCCCAAAATGAGAAAACTTAGCCGCCAAGATTGTGACACACCTAGATCAACAAACCCAAAATGATTTGGTCCATGCTCTAATCTGAACTATACCCACTGCCCGGATACCTCTAAATTTGCCCTCTTGGGCTGATTCGAAAATTCTGATACCAAATTATTACTAATGAAGCACGCAAGAAATAGAATAACATCACATGCATTAATCAAGATTCATGCTACACTATAAAAGAAATGCACAATATGTCATGCACACCAATAACTGACAAGCAGACACATTATCAATACATATTTCAGATTTAATAATTAATACACAGCAGAATAAATATGCAAGTAGAGATAACCATGACATAGGGCACTTATCTTTATCAAAGATAATCACCAATTGGCTGCAGACCAAGGACGTTCCACCCAACCTTAGACATTGCTGTTCCAAGTCTCAACAACAGGTCACCCTTGAGCCAGGGCTATGAATTCAAAAGGATGGGTTTCATAATGACACTCAACTTCCCAAACCAGTCAGCAATCAAGCTCTCACAAGGTTCTCATAAACACAAAAATCTGGTTCACTAGCTCTCTTTCCCCTCAGCTTGCAACACCGAAAGAAAATGAACCCGCTTCATTGTCACGCAGTCCCTCGGGTTGCCCACCTCTTTCGAGGGCTCCAATGCTTCTGGTAAGGAAATGTCAATGCCTGAAATGTTAAAATATTCGATGTGCTCGTTTTACCATAGACAATGTCACAATATTGTCACCCAACCATAGGCACGCAGCCACCCCCGAGCACCTTTAAACTTTGACAGAATTATTCCGGAAAGCCATACTAGAACTAACAGATAAACCCTAGTTGCTAACTGCAACAACAACTCAAGACAAGTAGAGTGCTCCTTCTCCAAGGGTAGCGCACAAGAGAGAGTCTCCATATCCAAAAAACAAGTACCATACACAACTGCAACAGCTGCAGTTGCACTACTCTCTCAAACTTGCGCCATACTTAGCCAGAATATCACCAAGAGTATTACCAAGAATATCACCAAGAATATCACTTGATAGTGCTAGAGAGAGACTAAGACCAAGAGATGACCATACACCCTTATTCCTCCTTACAGTTGCAGTTGCAACTGCAACTGCAACTCTCCATAAGACTTGCGCTCTGATTGGGTGTACAAATGAGCTAAAACGTCCTCTATTTATATTATTCTATCCAGTGACTTTTCTGGCTGGGTCGACCTGACTTTCTGGTAACTATATTTTTTGTTTATCTTTTCCCTGTGGAGCTGACTTGTCTTTCTGGAAGATAATATTCTAATATTATTTATTCTGTTAGGCCGATTTGTGTTTTAGGGTTTTCACACATTTGTTTAGGGTTTTCCTTGCTTCAGGAATATTCCATTCTAGTCAAAGGTTACATGTGGAGGTTAATACCTCCCACATCTACCGTAACATCAATACTCCCTGCTAGCAAGGGAGGTATTAGCGGTAATGGTTTCGAGCACACACAAACCATTCTGTCGGTAGCATCATCATAGCCACATAGGCTATCTCATGATCACGTAGATCAAGTCACAAGCATCATCATCACTATCAGTATTGTTTGATAACATCCTAACATCAACATACATCATCGTTTGCATCATCTCTCTAGGCCATACTCTAGTTGAGTAATCGGGCATGATGCTGAACAAGTCATTGATGAACTCAATGCACTCAATAGAGTGTCTCGCATGAGTCACCCACTCAACAGAGTGATACAGGGACCATTCTTCGAATCCAAACATACGTCCTAGAAGAATAGTTGTCCCAACAGATGCTGAAAGCTCCGCATTGGGCTACAAGGACCATTCCTCTAATCCGAAGCTATGTCCTAGAAGAATGTTAGTCCTCCCAGATGCTGAAAGCTATGCCATGGGCTACAAAGACCATTCCTATAGGAATGTCAGTCTCGGACTATTTTCTAATCGGGTCATATGTACCATAGAGATCAATCTCTACCCATATGCCTTAGAAAATATCGGTCTCATATCAACCACCCTAATCAAGACGTCATGTCCTTAGGGGGTGGACTATTCAACCTAATCGGGCCAATAACTATGCCTCAAGAGAATATCGGTCCTGAACCATTTTCCTAATCGGGTCACAATCTGTGCCTTAGGAAAATACCAGTCCATGATCCATCAACAATCTGTCAACTTGGACCATTCTCCACCAACAATCAATTCTTCTTGAACCATTCTCCGCCTGGAGAATGTCTATCCACCATCACACCGACTATCCATCTAGTTGGCAATCATCTCCAACATTAGTGATAGTCTCCATGGCAATCAGATAGCAGGATACAACTGCTACAATGCCATCCAATAAAACACAATTGTGTCTATCCATAGTAGTACACAACTACTGCCCAGTGGTACACAACCACTCCTAGTAGCACACGACTACTAACCAGTGACACATAGTCACTACCAATGGAACACATCCATCATAATAGCATACAACTACTGTCCAGAGACATACAGTCTCCACAACGATCAAATCATATTATCTGATATCATCTTGCATCAACAATGTCATCAGTTGCATCACCTCTAAGCCATACTAGCGTGATGCAAATGCATCATATCTAAGCTATATTAGCGTGATTTGGAGTATCATTTACATCATCTCTAAGCCGTACTAGCATGATATATCTAGCATGATGTTAATACATCATATCTAAGCTGTACTCGCATGATGTAGATCAGTGCTTCATTGTGTCACCTCTAAGCTGTATGATCATCTCTAAGTCGTACTAGCATGACATATCTAGCATGATGCCAATGCATCATATCTAAGCTGTATGCCACATCTAAGTTGTACTCGCATGATCATATCTAGCATGACACGAGCCCCCTGCATCATATCTAAGTTGTATGGTCATCTCTAAGCCGTACTAGCATGACATATCTAGCATGATGTCATTACATCATATCTAAGTTGTACTCGCATGGCCATATCTAGCATGATGTGACTCACCAACATCGTCTCTAAGATGTACTAGCATGATGTCAATACATCATATCTAAGCTGTATGTCCACCTCAAGCTGTACTAGCACGATGCTCCTCAGGCCACTGCATCAACAACTCCAACCGTCTATATCATATCTGAGTTGTACTAGCATGATCATATCTAGCATGATGCAATCATCATCTCTAAGCTGTATGACCATCTCTAAGTTGTACTAGCATGATATAGATCCACAACTCACTGACAGTCCATGATGCCACATATCAGAGCTCCCTCCTAATCGAGGAAGTCATCTCCTCCCTTTCAACCAAGGGAGTAATCTCCACGAGTCCCAGCTTATCCCACAAGTATGCAAACTTTATCTTGGACAGAGGCTTTGTCAAAATATCAGTCGTTTGCTCATCGGTGGAGATGTACTGGAGAACCCCTTCTCCCTTCTAGACTTTATCACGGATAAAGTACTACTTGATCTCAATGTGCTTCGACCTGTCATGGAACACAGGGTTCTCAGAGAGCTTCACACAGATATGGTTATCACAATATATCACGGTCGAATCCAACACGTGATCAAACAGTCAAGAAACTAGCTTACGGAGCCACACTGCTTCTGTACATGCATCACAAGCTTCAATATACTCTTCTTCTGCAGTGCTAAGTGCAACAGACTTCTGTTTTCTGCTAGCCCATGATATCATAGCAGATCCCAAACTGAAACACATACCAGAAGTACTCTTTCTGTCATCTGCACTCCCTGCCCAATCTGAATCAGTAAATCCATGCAACTGTATATCACTGTTTGAGACATATCTCAAACCATAAGTTATCGTCCCACGAAGATATCTCAAGATATGCTTTGCAGCTAACCAATGCTCTTATCTAGGTTCCACTTGGAACTGGCTCAACGTGTTCATAGCAAAGCAAATGTCCAACCGGGTATTCACCAAATACATCAATGAACCAATCAACTACCAGTATAAGGACGAGTCTACTGGATCATAATCAGAGTCTTTCAACTTCCTCATATCTGTCACCATGGGAGTTGCCATGTATTTACAATCCATCATCCCAAACTTCTGAAGAATCTTTACAACATACTTTTGTTGCCCTAGGAAGATTTCACCACGCTTATGCTATATACTTCTAGTCCCAAATAATAATACATGAGACCAAGATCCTTCATATCGAATTTAGAGGCTAACTCCCTCGTACACTGAATAATGAGAGGCTTTGCACCAAGCTCTTAGAGCTTACTTGAGTCCATACAAGGCCTTCTTCATACATGGGTTTCCCTCGAGTGTACTCCAAAACCTTGAGGTTGCTCTATGTATACTTCTTCCTCAATTACTCCATTGAGAAAAAGCGGTCTTTACATCCATCTGATGTAAACTTCAACCCATGGATGCCGTAAGAGATATAATAGAGGTCTATCTAGCAACTGGAGCAAACGTCTCATCATAGTCTTCTCCCTCCTACTGGGAGAACCCTCTAGCCACAAATCTTGCTTGGTATTTATCGATACTTCCATGCAGATTATCTTGTAAACTCATTTACAGACTTTTCTTCAGGTCTAGTTATGATTTCCCATACATCATTTTTGATGATGGATTGATATTCTTCCATCATAGCTTCCGTTCATTCTTTCTGCTTGACTGATAGCTAAAGATCCTCAAGTGTTCAACACTTGGTTTCTTTCCCAAGAAAGCTTCTTCTAGAGCCATGTTCTTCAATATATGATGAGGACTTCTATTTTGAACATATACGACTGTCATAGTTGCTTCTCTCCATAGAAACATGGATAGATTCTGGTCATTCATTATTGCTTTGATAGATTCTTCAATGGATTGGTTCTTTCTTTCTGCTACACCATTTTGTTGAGGATTGTAGGGAGTAGTAAGCTCCCTCCTAATCCCGACCTCTCTGTAGAATGTCTTAAAATCATCTGAGGTGTACTCTTTTGCTTAGTGAGGAGGTTGACATTGGTCCACACACATCTGAGTGAACGATGTCCAAAACTTCTTTTGCTTTCCACGCTTCCTTTAGAATTGGTACTTGGTGAGATCACCTACCTCACCACTTGTTGGAGTCATTTGCTCCATTTTTGCAACTATCACTATAGCTCTTTCTCAGAGCTATTGCTTGTGACCTGCCCGAAACAAGAACAACAAGAGAAAAAGTATTTCCAATAACATTTTCATAAGAACATATCTATGGCAACAAGGATTATAGAATTACCAAGGTGACCTGCCTAGGAACAAGAAATATCTCCTAGAGGAGAAGTTAGTTCATTTTACAAACAAGTGCAATAAGCATCTATATCAATAGTACTTACATGCAACCAAGTATACCTAGTAGTAATAGAACCTTTCAAAGATTGTTGTCACAACTATACTTGGATTGTAGCAACTATCAACCTTGATATATGCAAATTGAAACTTAACAATTTGATCAATCAAACCAGGAACCTGGAGCCTCAACTGCTTGTTCCTCTGAATGTACTGAATCCAAGATCACTGATTGGACAAGGTCTCTTGTACATCCCCTGCAAACACACCCATGTTTTGCTAGATGATATAACTAGAAAAGCATATACAAGTGCATACCTTGAAATCTTTGTAGCATCGTCCAACTTGTCTTCCAATCTGAAACTAGATACCATCTTGACAAGGAGAGGTTAGAAACTGAATCAGAAGGTTCAATGATTAGAACAAGCTAGAAACTTTGAAATTTCAACTTTGACTAAAAGTCAAGCTTTGACTCTGACTTGGACCAGTCAAACTTTGACTTTGACCAAAAACTCAAAACTTGACGTTTTTGCTAGCTGAGGGTACCAAGAGGTGCGCTAGGCTAGGGCGCACTAGGATGTGAAAGAAATATGCCATACGCTTCGCTATAGGTGCCCGAACAAATGGGTTAGGGTTTGTTGCCGCTGTAAAACCTGACTACAACTGGTGCTATAACGAGCTTGACGATAAACTTTCCAATCTACCTTCCAGTGGTTACACTGTTTGAAGATAGTGTGGGCCCATAACCTGTTAAAATATTCGATGTGCTCGTTTTACCATAGACAATATTACAATATTGTCACCCAACCATAGGCACACAACCACCCCCGAGCACCTTTAACCTTTGACAAAACTATTTCGGAAAGCCATACTAGAACCAACAGATAAACCCTAGCTGCTAACTACAACAACAACTGAAGACAAGTAGAGCGCTCCTTCTCCAAGGGTAGCGCATAAGAGAGAGTCTCCATATCCACAAAACAAGTACCATACACAACTGCAGCAGTTGCGGTTGCACTACTCTCTCAAACTTGCACCATACTTCGCTAGAATATCACCAAGAGTATCACCAAGAGAATCACCAAGAATATCACTTGATAGCGCTAGAGAGAGACCAAGACCAAGAGATGACCATACGCCCTTATTCCTCCTTGCCGCTGCAGTTGCACCTCTCCACAAGACTTGTGCTCTGACTGGGTGTACAAATGAGCTAAAATGTCCTCTATTTATATTAATCTGTCCAGTGAATTTTCTGGCTGGGACGACCTGACTTTTTGGTAATTATATTTTCTGTTTATCTTTTTCCTGTGGAGTGGACTTGTCTTTTCGGAAGATAATATTCTAATATTATTTATTCTGCTAGGTCGATTTGTCTTTTAAGGTTTTCACACCTCTGTTTAGGGTTTCCCTTGCTTCGAGAATATTTCATTCTAGTCAAAGGTTACACGTGGAGGTTAATACCTCCCGCAACTACCGTAACATCAATAGGAAACTCCGAGTATTCTCAACTGTGGACAGTTCTATCTCAACTACCATTATTTTCATGCCCATAGGCATTCATTCCTTCCTGGAATGATAAAAAATTAATTACAGTCAACCAACCATTTCCTTTCCCCATGCATAACCAAGAATGAGCAACATAGTGAGTTTGAGAGGAATAACTCCCAGAAAGAATTTGGTTCACAATGAAATGGCCAACCCCCAAGATAATAAAAAACAAGGATTAAATATCGAAAGCTTAATGTTGGATTCCCCCAAGAAGCTCATGTAACCCCCTCTTTCTCTCCAAAATTCCAAGGTGGGTAAAATAAAAATAATTTCAAAGTGTAAAGGCTTAGCCCCGTTAGCTTTCCCCCCTCTCTCGTGGAATCATAGCCCCCTATTACTCTTGTCCTTGTCCATCTTGCAGTCAACGATGTATTTTATTATTAATAATGATCAATATATTACATTTCCTAGGCACTCTGGCCCCTTTTCAATTGTTCAGGCACTCCAACCTTTCATCAAAATAAAAAAAAATATATATTATTAATTTGGGGACCCAAAACTGGGGTATTACATTCCCCTCCCCTTTATTTTGGCAATATCCTTAGTGCATATACAAAACATAAATCAAAATTGAAAATTATTCAAAAAGTCGTGGGTTCTCTGCCCGCATAACATCTTCATGCTCCCGACTAGCATCTTCAGGACTATAGCAGGTCCACTGATATTTTACCAACTCTATGACTCGATTTCGGAGCATTTTGACTTTTCTATCCAATATGCGCACTGGATGGACTTGAAAGTCTCATTTTGGCTCCACCTGAATCAAATGCCAATCAATAACATGGTTAGGATCATGTACATACTTTTTCAGCAAAAAAACATGAAATACACACATTCATGGAAGTAGGCAATGCAAGTATGTATGCAATTGGTCCTATTTTGTCCAATATCTCAAATGGACCACAAAATTTGGCTTCTAGCTTTGTATAGCTGCCTAGCTTTATTGAGCTCTTCTTGGGCTTCACTTTCAAAAGTATATGCTCTCCCATTTTAAATTCTCTAGCTGTCCTGTTCTTATCTGCATAACTCTTTTGTCTATCTTGTGCTGCCTTCAAATTCTGCTTAATTCTAACCATCTGGTTTTCCATATCCTTGAGCAATTCTGGTCCAAGTACCACTTTGTCTGCTGGGTTGTCCCAACTCACTAGAGTATTGCATTTTCTACTATACAAAACTTCAAATGGGCTCATCTTCAAGGAAGATTGACACCCATTATTATAGGCAAACTCAACCAAATGTAAGTAATCTTCCCACTTAGATGGCTTATCCATCACATACATTCTCAACATGTCTTCAATTACTTGGTTGACTCTCTCTGCCTGCCCATTTGATTGTGGATGGTACGCTGTGCTAAAATTCAGATTTGTACTAAATCCTTTAAATAATCCCCTCCAGAAATTTGAAGTGTACTTTGTGTCTTTGTTAGAAACAATTGCCTTAGGTATGCCATGCAACCTAGCAATCTCCCTCATGTAGATTTCTGCAATATTAACTGCTGTATGTGTCATTTTTATAGGGACAAAATGAGTAGCCTTTGTCAATTTATCCACAACTACTATTATTGAATCATGTTACCTTCCTGTCCTGGGCAACTTAGTTATAAAATCAATGGTTACCACTTTTCATTTCTTCTTTGGAATTGGTATGGCTGTAGCAAACCCACTGGGTGTCTATGTTCAACTTTAATTCTCTGACATTCCATGCATCTGGCAATGTAATCAACAATATTCTTCTTCATCCTAGGCCAAAAGAATTGGCTTCTTACTGCTGCAATTGTTTAATGGTAACCGAGATGTCTGGCATATGGAACATTATGCATTTCCTTTAATACGAAATTCCTAAGTTCTCCGGAACTAGGAACATAAATTCTATTTTTATGCATAAGAAATCCATCTTCTTTAATTTTATACCCTTTGAATTTATGTGATACATTCTCTTGCTGTAAACTCTCTTTTACATGTAGGTAATGTTGGTTTGTAACTGCAACATTTAAAATTTTGCTTTTAAAATTTGTCTGATGCATAATAATGGCTGTAACGTGCATGAGATGTACTCTCCTGCTGAGTGCATCGACAACTTTATTTTCTTTTCCTTTGATATGCTTGATGTCAAAATCGTATTCACTTAAAAATTCTAGCCATCTTGTCTGCCTGACATTTAAAGTTGGTTGCTCAAAAGGATATTTTAAACCATTGAGGTCTGTTCTTAATTCAAATTTCTTTCCCATTAAATAATGCCTTCACATCTTCAATGCATGAACTATGACAACAAGCTCCAAATCATGTCTGGCATAATTTATCTCATGTTCTTTAAGCTTTCTGGACTCATAACTAATGACATGTCCATTTTGAGTGAGGACTCCACCAAATCCTTATTTGCATGCATCTATACATATCTCAAAATTCTCATTTGGGTCAACAATCTTTAAAATAGGTGCACTAATAAGTAATTCCTTCAACACATTAGAATTGTCTCCACACTTTGTTGTGCATTCAAATTTGATTCCCTTTTGTAAAAAAGTGATGGGATGAACAATCTTAGAGAACCCTTCTATAAACCTCCTATAGTATTCGACTAATCCCATAAAAGATTTGACTTTTGAAACATTCTTGGGTGCTGGCCATCCTCTAATGGCTTCAATCTTCTCTGGATCCACTGCCATGCCTTGTTCTAAAATAATGTGCCCCAAATAATGGATTTTCTCTTGGTAAAAAGAGCACTTACTAAGCTTGGCATAAAGTTGATGTTCCCTCAACACTTGCAATACCAACTTCAAGTGGTGTTCGTGTTCTTCTTCTAATTTATAATAGATAAGTATGTCATCCAGAAACACAATGACAAACTTATCCAAATAATTTTTGAATATGCCATTCATTAAGCACATAAAGGCAACTGGTGCGTTGGTCAATCCAAAAGACACCACTACAAATTCATAATGTCCATACCCGGTTCTGAAGGCTGTCTTACTGATGTCTTCTTCCCCGATTCTTACTTGGTGGTATCCAGATCTTAAGTCTATCTTTGAAAATATTTTTGCTCCTCTTAGTTGATCAAATAAGTCATCAATTCTGGCTAGAGGCTATTTGTTCTTCTCAGTGGCTTTATTTAGCTGTCTAAAGTTAATAGACAACCTCGATGTTCCATTCGCCTTTTTAACAAAGAGTACTGGTGCTCCCTAAGGCGAAACACTTGGGCGTATGTACTCTCTCTTCATCAATTCCTCCAGCTGCGTTTGTAATTCTTTTAATTCTGGTGTACTCATTCTGTAAGGTGTATTTGATACTGGGGCAGTGCCTGGTACTAAATCAATAGAGAATTCTATGCCCTTCTTTGGTGACAATCCTAGTATTTATTGGAATACATTTTCAAACTCTTGCAATACCAAAAAATCTTCAAGGCCTGGCCCTTTTTTCTTTTCTGGTTACTCCACGTGAGCTGCATACAATTGACAACCTTTTCTAAAACATCTCTTCAGCTGTAAGGCTGAAATCTCCCTTATAGAAATGGGTCTTGGAATTCCTTTCATAGTGCTTTGCTTTCTTTCTTCATCAAGACATGTAAATGTCTTGTTATGACAATCTAGGACAACATGATGCTTGTTCAGCCAATCCATTCCAATTAGGATATCATAAGATCCTAGTGGGATGATATTCATATCAACATTAGTACACACTCCATTCAAATTTATTAGACAACCTCTAACAGTGTCATTGATCTTTCTTTTGGTTCTAGTGGCTAGCTAAACCAAACTTGATTTTTCAAGCTTACTTGTCTCCAAATTTAATCTGTCACTATTTTAGGATCAATGTAACAATGGCTTGCTCTTGAATCAATTAAAATAACATTAGGCTGATTAATGATCTTACCTTCCACTTCGATCATATTGGATTGGTATTCTGCTTGTTGATCTTCTAAAGCTGCATATATTCTTGGAATACTCCTACCCATGTCTTCTACTGTAGAGGCTTTTTGGATGTTGTGCATGGTCTTCGTTTTATCTTTTCTGTGAGAGCAATCTTTGTACATGTGGTCTTCTTTGCATTTTCAACATTTCATTGGTGGTCTTCTTTGCATCCTCAACATTTCATTGGTGGTCTTCCTCTTTTCCCCAAGGAGTCTTCCCTCTTGGATTCATTCTTAGCGGACTGATCTTGCTGATTTCTATTAGGGCTATTTATGTTGAAATGAGGTTTAAATCCATTCCATCTTTGATCAGATTTCTCCTTCTTCGTATCCCTCCAAGACTTCTGCAAAGAGTCTCTGCCCTTTCCTTGCTCATACAGGTACTTAGCCTTCTTGATGGCCTCTGTCAAAGTCCTAGGCTCATCATACTAAGTCTTTTCGTTATAAAAGGATGACAATCCACTCAAAAACCTCTGTATCTTCACCTTTTCATCCTTGATAAACCCCACATACTTCAACAATCTCAAGAACTTATTTTCATATTCTACCATGGTCATGCTTCCCAACCTAAGTTCAAAGAAGTCTTGCATTTTCTTGTCATAGAAGTGCTCTTAAAGGTACTCCTTCTGGAAATATCTCTTGAACTGCTTCCAAGTTATCCTATTCTCATTAATGTGCTCCACTGATCTCTTGAACTGCTTCTACTGATCCCACCACATAGCAACTTTTCCATGCAAATGGTGGGTGGTAATTCTGGCTTCTAAGTTAGATGAGTAGTTGTGCAATTGAAAATACTTCCTGATTCCATGCAACCATGATTCACAATCATCTTCCCTTTCCCTTTCACCATCAAATGATGGTGGCTTAAGCTTCCTCAAATCTCCTTGCAAACTATCCAATTCATGTCTTCTTTGGTGCCTAACAGGAGACACTTCTGGACTGCTTATGGAGTCTTCAGATGCATAAAATTTCCTTGTTGAGTAAGGAGGTGAGTGTTGTCTATGAATCCTACTAGCACTTCTTGAATAACTAGCTCTTCAGTAGTTATCTATTCTTTCATGATGTCTGCCTTCTTCCTCATGTCTTGAGCCTGATCTTTTTTTTGCTTGCCTATGCAACTGATTTAGGCTTTGCATCACTTGAGCATTTATTTGGTTTAGTTCTCTCATCAACCTCTCATTGTCTACTGTATAACAACACACTTCTATTTTCAGGCTTTTCACAGTCTCTATTAATGTTTCTTGTTTCCCTCTGCTCCTATGCCCATTGGATTTTGTCTGTGCATTACCAATACTAATATTTTGACCCTTGGCTTCTTTATCATGATTGAAGGTTCCCTTTCCTTCCTCCATGTCCCAAATCTGCATTCTTATTTTGAACTGATATGTTTATATCCCCTAATTTTGCAAAATGTCCAAGCAACCATTTTTGTTTGAATTATGCATATTATAAGATTTTTGTCAATTAATGCTACAAGTCATTTTTCTGTTCAATTCATGAAGAATTATATCCTAGTTCTCCAAATCCTAAAAATTCTAAGTTATTCTCCTCTAAATTGGCTTTCCAATGTCTATTCATGTGCCTCAATCTAATCTTTGACCTGAAAGTTATGACTTCTCGAAAAAGCCACTTTCACCCTATTTGTGTAATTTTTCCAGTGGTTCAATTTTATTGAAAGGCCAACTTTTGTCAACTGCAGAGGAAAATATGTTAGGAACTAGAATTTTTTTTTTATGAGACATAGATAATAGTAATGACAAGGAATTCATAACAACTCTCAGATTTTCCAATCTGATGCTCTAGTAAAAAACTACAACAATTTGGACTTCACAACTTTTTTCTTTTTTACAATTTATTTTAGACTTGGGTTTTTTTAGCAAAATTGGCCATTTCTCAATCTGGGCTCTTTTGGAAAAATTTCAATAAACCAAAGTTGTTTGTCTTGATGAGTATATAAAATGTCGAATAAATATTTTTTTTTCAGTTTTGTGATCTAGGATCACTTTTCCTCATTTGAAAAACTCAAAAATCCCCAAAAAGTGGCCCAAAATAGTGGATTTTTGGCCTATTTCAGCATCCACATTCCAATCTCTTTAGAATTTATTCAGTTCCTCGTGAGTTATTTCCATGTTTGTTTTCTGGACTCTCTCTAAGAGTTTTATCTAAATCTGGGCCTCTGCCAATGATATGGACCCAGATCTTTAAAAACCACTATTTTACAATTTCTGACAAATCCAAGCAGAAATGGACAACAACCCTCTCTAGCACTTTTGTTGATCACCTTTCTGCGGACAAAACCCAAAAGTTTCGTCTCAATCTGACTAAATTTGCTCCAATTGTGGCCAAAATAAGAAAATGGCTCCATACATGTTTTTTTTGACATTGATGGGCAGTCTTGCCTACGTAGCAATTTGTTGACGTGCCACTGATGTGGCATTGATATGGCAGATGACGTGGCACTGGGCTACCAACCATCGAGAGAAATACTTCCCCTTCTCCTCGTCAATCCTCCTTTTGATCTCGATCCGGTCCGATCTATCGGCCCACGGGCCCACTGGGGCATCGGCCTACCGGCCCTTCGGCTCCACACAACACAACACCCCTTAGATTCTTTCGATCTTCGGTATCCAAGGTATCAACCCACCGAGCACCCCTGCACTCAACTTCGATCCAGCTCTCCGACCCACTGGGTGCTCCGCGTAACTTCTATCCAACAAGGGGGGTGATTGGATGCCGGTCCGGTTTGACCACTGGGGCACTGGCCCACTGAGCTACAACTCTATCCAACTTTGGTTTAGTCGACCCCGTTCCAGTGAACATGATTTTAGTGTGGGTCCTGACCACCAAAAGTTACATTGCATGCAAACTACGTAAGGTTCCATGACTCCCTTTTCGCACACAAGTAATGTAGGGGTTCATTTTTCTTATAAACCATTCACTTGAGCTCTTCCCCATGCATGTGGGATAAAGGAAAATAGGCTGATTGCATATCTACGGTGGAGATTCCACACGGAGGTTAAATCTTGTTAAAATAATGTAACTGCGAAGAGCATTGTTATTATTATTTTGTTATTGGATTAAATCCCCATTGTGGATTAATCATGTCATTATTATTATTGGATTAAATCCCCATTGAGGATTAATCATGTCATTATTATTATTGGATTAAATCCCATTGAGGATTAATCATGTCATTATTATTATTATTGTTATTGGATTAATCCCATTGAGGGGATTAATCATGTTTGCATTGTATAAGGACCAAATCCCCTCATGGGAGATTGGTCATCTGACACCACAGTGACAAGAAGTCGGCCCCCAACAAGCAGGGTAGAAGGGCCGACTAATTAAAGGTGGTTTACCCACCTAGTGTGTGAGGTCGGCCCCGCGATGGTGACTCTTCACACGCGCTGCATTGATATAAATAAGAGGCTCATGCCTCACTTCTAAGACACACTTCACTTGCTCATTATCTTATGAGGCAAGCCGCAATTGGAAGTTGGAGAGAGGAGAAGAAGGTGGCACATCTTCAAGGACTTTCTCGCATTGGTTTGAGTTATCTCTTGAACATTGTATAGTTTATTTATGATAAGGAAGTTTTGCCGGTTTTCTTCCCTAGAGGGTTTCCCGTGATAAATGCCGGTCTCTTGTGGATGTGTATTTCTCAAGATCTTGTTCTTATTATGCTCTTATCTTATGAAATGCAAAGAACTATAATAATGGCATAAACATTAACATGGTATCGTAGCCAACCTGAAGGAAGCATAATCGCAGAAAAACGTCACTGTTACCGCCCCCAAAAATTAGGGTTTTGAAAAGGCATTTTCACCCCTAACACCTCTAGAAAGTTACTCTAAGGATCATTTGGCACTTAGAGCACACATTCTCAGTGGCTAGATCTCCGAGTGAAACCCTGGGCTTCAATGGCACCGAAGTACCGTAAGTGCCCGTGAGTACCGTAAAACCGTAAGCACTACCCGTAAACTGGGCAGATCAAGTTTGAGTGGGTAAAGTTGGATTTTCAAAATCGGGACTCATCTTAACTCACTATCTCAACAAGATCGATCCCTGGATCAATTTCAAAATTTGAAGTTTGAAAATTAGGGTTTCCTCATAAAACCCTGTTGCGCTTGCAACAGCCTCAACCGCCATACTGCGCATCAAGGTAGCTTGCAGCTTGTAGTACCAAGGTAGCTTGTGAAATGAGAACCAGCTGTAATCACTTTGAAATTTTTGTAATGATTACCGCTACTGATGTGGAGCCACTACCTGGAAATGTTATCCGAGGTATGTACTCACATATGGTTAATGGTTAAACCCAAAGAATATTTACAGAAAAAGGGATCTTTGCCATAGATCCGTATGGATCTCAAGATCCAACACATTAAAGGAATGATGCAACCCATGTGTGTGATTATTCTAATATGCATCTATTTGTTATGAAACAGTCTGATCGTTGTTGCATGTTGAAGCTTGCGATCAAATCATTAGAAGGATTAAAGTTGATCATAGAGCTCATCCTCTAACCTAATCTTCATTAAGATAGCATTGTCTTAGTACAAACAAAGTTGAAGAGTACTGCCACTTGAGTGAAGGAGACTGGAAGAAAGTAAGCACTCACCCTTGAGGACAAGGCTCCGTGCTCTGATTAATCAAGATTCAAAGGTACATGACAAGCTAATGACGAAGGTTGGGAGATAGGAATTATCGTGAAAAGCATTATAATTTGATAACATGTGAGAATACTTTGTTTGATATGACTAACACCTCCTCTCTAGGAGAAACCCGTAGGTTAGTTTCAGACACATTGAAGAATGCTTTGGTCACAACACTAAGAGAGTATTGGCCTCATTTCGTATTGTATTCCCCACCTTTAATCTTTGCTAAATTATAAGTAATAAGCTCTAAAGGAGCTATCGTGATGATTGTTCGTGATATTGCTTTGTATTATCAAGACGATATTCTTGTTTGTTGTTTTGTTGACCTGTCTGTGTCACATGAGGAAGCTATAGTGTAGGTTGCAGAAGGAAACATGTTAAGGAGAGATCATAAATGAAGTAATCATCGGTGGAAAAGAAGAAGGTGGTCACCTTGTCGCCATGACCCACGCCATTGAAGAATCCATGAACTCTAGAAGATTAGCTCACATCAACTACAAGGTGCTACCATACATATGCAAAACTGCCATGTGTTTAACAACTCAAAGGTGACCATTAGCGTATGCGATGGATGTACAAGGGAAGAACGTACAAGAACTTGTTTTCAAGAGGGACAACAAGGCGAAGGAGTCCTAGAACTCATTCATTCAGATTTATGTGGCCCAATGCCATCATCCTCCAATAATGGGTATGTATACTATGTGGTATCATCCATTAATGATTATTCTCGTAAAGACCTCGATATATTTGAAGTATTCCAACAAGATCAAGGAATTCAAAGCCTGATAAGAGAACCCTTATGTAAAGAAGATTAAGATAATTCGTGTCGTGATAATAATGAGAGGAGAATATACCCCCAAAAGAATTCGTGAATATCCGCAAAGATGTTGGGATCAAGATGTCCAACAAAACTATAGCCGAATGGAAGAATAGAACCATGTTGGAAGTTGTGTAGATCAAGATCTTCCTATGTGCTTATGGGCGTAAGCAACAATGGCGTACCGCTTATGTGCGTAACCGACAGTTCCATACACTTGGGCTCAAGACACCATAAGAGATGTTCAATTCCAGCTAGAGGTGTTTCATCTCAAAATATTTGGTTGTCCAAGGTTTATTCATATACCAAAAGAAAAAGAAACGAGCTAAAGCCTCCCAAAGAAGGGAATATTTAGGATACCGTGGAGGTATCCAAGGCCTTCATCTACATACCTTGTCACCGCCATATTGAGATGAGCAGGTATGTAGACCTTTGGATGAAGAAGTCGACTTAAGAAATCAAGAAGATGCCTTTTGAAGAGGTATGTGAAGAGGAACTCATAATCCCGTGATCTACGTAATCCTGAGGGAAGTTCCCAGAGTCGCAGAACTTGTAAGGGAAGTCATATTCTGATGAGGAGACCTTGAAGATCATGATACAATGTAAGTTCAATGAACCTCCTCAAATGACCTTCCATAAAAGAAAGCCCCGGCTTGGGCAAGAGAGATTATTCAGATGGAGAGAAGTATGGTGTTCTAGAAGGAACCACGGGACATGTGAAGAAACCAAAGCCATTCTCCGCCATACTCCGCTTTGATGTGCACTACTTGATGAAGAACCCACATGTTTTGAAGAGGCCATCCGTAAGAAGGAATGGGTCGATGTCATGACAGAGGAATACCAATCCATAATGAAGAATGATGTATGGGAAATTGTCCCCGGGCCAAAAGGCAAGGGATGTGGTATCATCAAATGGCTATTCAAGATAAACATGTCAGTTGATGGAAGCATTGAGAAATATAAAGCAAGATTTGTCGTCAGAGGGTTTTCCCAAAGAAGGAATCGACCATGAAGAGACATTCGCCCCTGTACCCAGATACACTTCGATCAACCATTATAGCTCTTGGGTCGCCAAGATGAAATGGAGTATGCACTATATGGACGTGAAGACAGCTTTCTCGAATGGTGTCATTGAAGAGGAAGTGTATATAGAGCAACCCCAAGGATTTGAGGTTGAAGACAGAGTCTCATACACTCCGCATTGAAGAAAGCCTTATACGGATTGAAAGCCCTATTGGTATGACCGTATAGACATTTTCTTGACGAGCTTGGGTTTTACTCAAGAGAAGTAGATTCAAATTCTACTTCAAGATCATGGAGAAATGAACCAATAATACTATTATCAGATGTGGATGACTTATTTTTAGTTGGAGAAGAAAAGCTCATCAATGTAAACAGACTTGCCGCTAATTTGAAATGAAAGACCTTTGGCCTAATGCATTACTTCTTAGGTCTTGAGGTATGGCGAGGTCTCAAAGAATCTTCCCAAACGTGGAAGTACACAAATGTAAATCTTGAAGAGATTCACATGCTCAATGCAAGTCCATGAATACCCATGGAAGCAAAGTCGGCCGCCGGTCGATACTGCCGACGGATAGATGCCAATTGCATGCATAGATTATTGATCGCCGATGTACCCGATTTAACACTAGACTAAACATCCGCTTTTGCAAAGAACACCTTTGAGTCGGGCCGGTGGGAGCCCAGACCGCAGTTCATTTAGTGGACGCAGAACATGTGATGAGGTACCATTAAAGGTACAATGGATTATGGTTCAAATTTTCGGCGATGGAGATCATGACTTCACACCAGTGGATATAATCGGGATGCAAGATTCTAAGAGAGCGCTATTTATAGAAAGCACTTTCTGATGTCAGTCAGCTTGGGATCAACTATGATCTCATGTAGAGTAGGAAGTAACTAAAGATTGCTCAGCATGAAGCAGTACATTGTCGCATACGTTTGCTAGTCGCTAAACTATATGGCTTCAAAGCCAGACATGCGATTTTATTTGGAGATGAGAGTAACCGCATTCTATGTGACAATCAAAGTTTATTAAAATGACGTAACTCGTGGTTCACCTAATGTGTCAAGCGCATAGAGATCTGCTATTATTTCATTCGCGACATGGTACGTAGAGGAGCCTTGAAGCTCCAAAGACATTAGCACGATGAATAGGTTACCGATGTGATGACTAAGCCTCTATCTTGTGTAAAGTTTGAACACTTTTGAGATAAGCTTGGTATTGTCCAAAGGACCTTCCCTGAAAGGTGGAGGAGATGACTTTGCTTCCACCTCGCCTAGATCGAAAAGCAAGATGAGTCATGCTTCGAATTCCTCGTTGTTAGACTTAAAGCATGACATTGTGTGTTCCTTTGCTTCCTCGACCTCGTTGTTAACGAAGCAAGATGATATGCTTCCGACCTAGTTGTTGACGAAAAGCATAACGCCGGTTCCTTGCTTCTCGACCTAGTTGTTAGATCGAAGCAAGATGAGTCATGCTTCCGACTTCGCTGTTAGACGTAAAAGCATGACTCGCATTGCAGGATCCTTAAGCTCGACCGTTGTTAGACGAAGCAAGATGAGTTATGCTTCCGACCCAGTTGTTAGATGTAAAGCATAACGCCGATGAATCCTCTCGCCGACCTTGTTGTTAGATCTAAAGTGATATGATATTACTTGTTTTTGACCTAGTTGTTAGATGGGGCAAGATGTGATCCATTAATCGAAAGCTACCGTACCTTAACCGTCGACATTGAGCTAGTGTAGTATTGTGATGTGACAACCTATGTCAGAATGAGGTATCATTTTACCGATACATGCTCGATGCATATGATGATAGTATTCTTTTGAGAGTGATGATGCCGGCCGGATGAAAATTCATGACTCAGAATATGCTAGGGACAATTGTTCAAGATGATATTGACGATATTGGTTCCAGATGCCACCGATGATGCACTTCTCACCGATAGTCGATGAAGAATAATTCTCTTGTTAAGGGAGTGTTAAATAATGTAATCGCTAAGAGCATTCTTATTATTATTTTGTTGGATTAAATCCCATTGTAATTAATCATGTCATTATTATTATTGGATTAAATCCCATTGAGGATTAATCATGTCATTATTATTATTATTGTTGTTTTTTTTTTCATTTTTGTGTTGATCATGTTAGGCATTGTAATTTACTAAATCCCCTTTTGTGGATTTTTCATCGGACAATTACAAAGTGCGAATAAGAAGTCGGCCCCAACAGCTTATATAATGAAAGGCCGACTAATTAAAGGTGGGTTTACCAACCCAGTGTGAGAGGTCGGCCCCGCCAGATGGTGACTCTTCTCACATGCCAGATTGATATAAATAAAAGAGGCTAGCGCATCATTTGAATACAACTCACTTGCCCATTATCTTATGAGGCGTCGCGAATTGGAAGTTGGAGAGAGGAGAAGAAGGGTGGCACATCTCTTGGGAGGACTTTCTCAGATTGGTTTGAGTTATCTCTTGAACATTGTATAAGCCATTTATGATAAGGAAGTTTTTGCTGGGTTTTCTTCCCCTAGAGGGTTTCCCAGGATAAATGCTGTGTCTCTTGTGGATGTGTATTTCTCAGTGATCTTGTTCTTATTATGCTCTTATCTTATGATTCCAATGCTTTGAATTTTTGGGAGGGTAGATCTGTCGATTCCAATGCCCAAATTGAGCAAGAGAGGTCTCGATGGAAAGCCAAGGCCATGGGGAATCGCCCGAGCACAATTTCTAGGGCTGAAGAGCAGAGTTTAAATCACAAAAACTCTAGGGTTGAAGAGCAGAGTTCAAATCACAAAAACTCTCCTGCCATCATTGCCAAATTTAATTAATTTATTTCATGCCAGAGAAACTCATCCAACGCTGATGTTCTTCCATGTAGCAGGCCCTTCAAGGCCTGATGTTGTAACCTACAACTCTAATACCGTTTTGTGACGCACCCGGATCAACAAACCCAAAACAATTTGGTCTATGCTCTAATTTGAATCGTACCCACTGCTCGGGTACCTCTAAATTTTCCCTCTTGGGTTGATTAAGGAATTCTAATACCAAATGATTAATAATGAAGCATGAAAGAAATACAATAACAACACATGCATTAATCAAGATTCATGCTACACTATAAAATAAATGCACAATATGCCATGCACAACAATAACGAACAAGTAGACACATTATCAATACATATTTCTGAGTTAATAATTAATACATAGCGGAATAAATATACAAGTAGAGATAACCATGATAGAGAGAACTTATCTTTATCAAAACCAATCACCAATTGGTTGCAGACCAGGACATTCCACCCAACCTTAGACATTGCTATGCCAAGTCTCAATAGCAAGTCACCTCCAAGCCAGGGCTATGAATCCAAAAAGATGGGTTTCATAATGGCACTCAACTTCCCAAACCAGTTAGCAATCAAGCTCTCACAAGTTTCTCACAAACACAACAAATCCGGTTCACCGACTCTCTTTCCCCTCAGCCTGCAACACCCAAAGAAAATGAACCCCCTTCACTGCCACACAGTCCCTCAGGTTGCCCACCTCTTTCCAAGGCTCTAGTGCTTTTGGTTAGGAAATCTCAATGTTGGAAACTCCCAGGATTCTAAGCTATGGACAGTTTTATCTCAACTACCATTATTTTCATGCCCATAGGCATTCATTCCCTCCTGGAATGATAAAAAATTAATTACAGCCGACCAACTATGACTTTTACTCTTTAACAATTCATTTCTTTTCCCCATGCATAACCAAGAATGAACAACAGAGTGAGTTTGAGAGGAATAACTCCCAGAACGAATTTGGTTCACAATGAAATGTCCAACCCCCAAGATAATCAAGAACAAGGATTAAATATCAAAAGCTTAATGTGGACTTCCCCCAAGAAGCTCATGTAACCCTCGCTTTCTCCAAAATTCCAAGGTGGGTAAAATAAAATTTCAAAGTGTAAAGGCTTAGCCCCAATAGCTTTCCCCCTTCTCTCGTGGAATCATATCCCCCTATAACACTTGTCCTTGTCTGTCTCGTAGCCAACAATGTATTTTGTTATTAATAATGATCAATGTATTACATTTCCTAGCCACTTTGACCCCTTTTCAATTGTTCATGCAAGTCTTTCATCAAAATAAAAAAAATACATTATTAATCTGGGGACCCAAAACTGGGGTATTAAAAAGATGAGAAACTCAGCCACAATGAAAGATCTATATGATCTCTCCTCTACGATAAGGTAGGGTGGATAGTTTCACCACCGCACCCAATCTTCTTCTCTAGGGTTTTTCATTCCAAGAGCCAAAGTCACAAGAGCTCTCTCAAATTCATTTTTTAGAAAATAACAATGCATAATGAGAGAGGGCACCCTCATTCCTCTTTTGTTTCCTCGTTCACTCTTTTGCTAACCCTTTTACACTTAAGTGAATTTTTAATTTAACGTTAATAAAATCACTTATTAATTTATTAACCCTTTTACTCCAAAAAGTGTTTTATTTGATTTTAAAGCATTTTTGGGCACTGAAAGTCACTTTTTATCCTCTCCACCATTTAAAGCTCTTCATCCTAGTTCCAACGAGCTATTACACCAAGGTACTCCTCTTAGATAAATTATTAAAATGACAACCTTAGTGCAACCCATTAAATAATGCCCATTAATACCCCCAAATTACTGGAACCGTCGAAATGCAATGAAATTGAAATTTGACTACGCAAGAATGATCCTGATGATGAAAGATGATAAGCGGACCTCTGAAAGCATCATATAACTCCAAACAGCTCGAGCTCACTATTAACCTCAAATTATCTCTCTGGTCAGGCTGACATAAACCCATAAGGTCATTTACAAAGACAGAGTAAGGGAATAAAAAAATGGTGACGTTATAGTGGAAGCATCCAAGATGTCTTGCTTTCTAGTGCATATTGTTAATGTTTGTAGCTCGGATAGAAATTTCTGCAATGATGTGTACTTGTGGAAATCATCATTAAATGTATTATATGTTTTTTTTCTAGAGTTCACTTTATTAATTAATTAATAAAGTGAATGTCTTTTATTAAAGTGACTTTTAATTAATGAAGTGACTAAGTTGAGTCACTTTATGATTTAATTAAAAGAGAGCCATTGATCTCATGGTTAGACTTTGACCATTGAGATTAGGGATTTGGCTCAAGTCAAAGTTATAATAGACAGAGAGGGCAAAGGACAAAGACACAGAGTGCATTTATTCACAAGTCACGTGAGTAAGTGAGGAAGATCAGAGATTTGATTTTCATCTTGGCAAGGAGATTCCAGCAGGAAGAATTAGCAAAAGACCAAACAACAACAAGCTAGAGAGGGTCACACGTGTGGACCGTATTGTAGCCAGAAAGGGCTGTACATGCGAAGCTGTATGAGGGCAGCAGGTTGCTCGTATTGCAGAACATCAACAAAAGAGTTTGCAAGCTGCACGTGTGAGCAGGATAGCCCACACGTGCAAATCCGTATAGGCAGTACAGAGAAGGGCATACGACTGTTGAGCCGTACAACAAGTCTTGGCAGCAGGTTGAGGTGGTTTCGTTCTTCAGATTTTGTTGTTTCGTTGTAAATTTTCTCAGATCCATTTTCCCAGTGAGGGAGCTCTTGTAGGTTCCAAAGTTATTTGAATGAAGAACATATTTAGAAGAGCAAAAAATAAATGTGCACTGTGTGTTTTGCTTTTTTAGTTTCTGTTGCTTTAAAGAGTTAATAATTCCATTAAAGTAATCTAGATCTAATCTGTTTTCTTAGCTTGCTGGTTTTAGAAAAATAATCACATACTCTCTCTCTTTGATGATTTTTTATGTTCTAAATCTGAAATTTATACGTTATTTTATCATACAACAGATTTAGAAGTTGAAGGACAGCCTTAAGCTTGTCCTTTCTTAGCATCTAATCAATTGGTAATCACAAGCACACATTGCACCATTGATTCATGTTAATTGGTTTCACTCTTTGTGCCCTAAAGTAGCCCAAAAGTGGTTCTTACCTTTTTGAAATTTCATTGGTTGAGGGATAGCCATATAAATACAAATCTAAAGTTGCTAATGTTGTTTAGCATACATATCATATTTGACACACACATCCACTAGCTCCTAACCCTCTCTTTCAAGTGGATATACTTGTGGTTATTACTATTGTTTCTAATTGTTTTTCTTTAAAGCATCTAACCACTTACTGGAATCCTTGTGCATGGTCTTGTTACATATATTTTTGTGATTCATTGAAGTAAATCGTAAGTTGGCATGGTCATAATTCACTTAAAGAGATTTACTTAATCAAGTAGGTATACCCCCCTTGACTTCTAGGAGTTGGCCTAAAGTGAAGGGGAAAGTGTATTGCGGTGACAATGGTGCACTTCCCATTTTGTTGCCCTAGTTAGCACTTGTGTTGGGACTTTTCACAAGGGTGCTAGTTCATGGGGTAACAGTCGAAATAAGATATTTGGAGCAAAAGTAGTGAATGCAAAGTTTTCTTTGAAGCTAGGATTATTCATATTCAAGGTGTTTGTAGAAGTTACTATGTCTAGCTAGATAAAGAATTTGAGATCACACATTATACAATGTAAGATCCCGCTTATAAGAAAACTAGGGTTTTAATTTGTAAATAAAATTAGGGCATTAACTTTGCTACAAACCCTTGTAATTTCTTCAAACATATCATATACACACCAAAGCACACATAAATGGAAGAGATAACATGGGCATTTTATTATTATGGGATCACTGAATACAACTTTATAAGCAAAAATGGCTGCTATGGCAGCTGCAATACATAAATAATAATAAACATAACCTGAAACAATGCCTGATCTCTCCAAACAGAACACCAAGATGAAATTGGACTGAAGCTAAACTGGACTGAAGCTCCAATGGAAACCCTGGATGGATTCCCCTCTTTGTTCAACTAGGGTGGATAGTCTCACCACCGAAGCCAAACTCCAATGAAAGGGTTTTGCCAAAACCCTAACGAAAGCCTTGGCTCACCGAGCACTCCACAAGAAAATGATCCAAAATCCAATCTGACATGCCCAAATGACTTGCTCTTCTCTCCTTTTAAAGGCTCATTGGATCTTTCTAGAAAGATCTAACTTGACCTCCTCAAAGCTTCTAGAAGAACACTTTTTAATAATGTGACTTTATAATGTTTGTCTTTTATTTAAGCCATTTAAAATTAAATAATAATTAATTAAAGATTAATTGTCAAATTAAATTTAGACAACATAACCAAATAATTAATTAAATATTTAATTTTTTTAAGCTCGCCAAAAATGGGACATCACATACAATTAGCTGAATGAAAGCTACAATAGAGGAAGAGGATTGCAAAACCATTTTGTTATTTAGTTTGCCTTTTCAATACAACAATGTCATCTTTACTCATAGTCAGATCAGAGATGTCTTCTTACTCTCCAGAAGCCATGATTTCATCTTTTCTAGCTGAAGAAAAGAGAGCAACTGAATGAGATTCGGAAGGAGATTCTTAGCTAGAGATAACACTATACTCAAAGAAAAAGGATGGGAAAGAGAATGACAGGTAAGAGTAGCATTGAGTGTTACTATTGTGGGAAAATAGGTCATACAGTTATTAATTGCAAAACTTGTGCCAATGACCTTCTCAAAAGGAAAGCTTAAAAAATCAACAAATGTAGCCATTGCTGGAGATCCACCACATACCGACAATGATGATGACCTTGTTGAAGAATTGGCATTGTTTGCATTTTAAGAGGCCTGCACTTTGAAGAGAGGGAGTGATGCAAGGGAGGATAGATAATTGTTCAATAGTCTGGGATGCTTGTGGATCAAAGAAACTATATCTCATTAGGGTTATGAGACATGGATGAAGGGATTGTTATTCAATAGATCAGGGGAGATTTGGGATTTGGAAGTTCGGTAACATACCTTTTTGAGGGTTATGAGACATTTCATATGCAAATGATGTCCACTGATTCTGAAAACTTGGATTACAACTAGGAGACTATACCTCTCAAAGGAATAGGGAGCAATTTGAAGGAGTCTTACAAGTTCAACTATTGTTTTCAAAGAAGTGTTTGAAGAATGTTTGATATAGTTTTCAGTACATGTGTTTGCAGTCAGAGTGTGTTGCTTTCCGTGAGTTTTGTTTTTAATTAAGCCTTAAGAGAGGGTGTTAGAATGTAAAACTTACACATGTTATAAAGTCACTACAAAAGATAGTTTATTATTATTATTATTAGCATTTAGGGTTTTGGACAAATATGACCTTTCGAACTCTATATTAGAGAGGTGAATCTTATTGTAATGGTGTGAGGTATTTTGGTAATATAATATTGTGTTATTGTGTATATCTCTGTCTCAACTCTATCTAGGGTTTCAACATTTCAACGATCTAGCTTATTTTTTGTAAAAAATACAACTGCCAGTCTAAGTCGCTAGATGTTTTTTGTTTTTGATATGTCGTATGATTTTTAAGAAGCTGCTATATGAATTGACAATTTCATATGGATCTGTACGAGTTGCTAGAGTCGTACCATTGAAGAATTACTTTATTGGTAAGAGATTTAGAGTTTATTATTTCTCAGAATTAGAAATAGATCTGAAAGTTTGGAAAGCAGATTTCTTTACAGTAAGTTTGTAATAAAAAAAATTGATTGTTATGTGAAACAATTTTGGCTTAGTGCGAGGTATGGATTGTAAATCGTCAAGTCATAGTAGTAAATTCAGATCTGTTTGATGTATTTAAACCCTAGAAAAATGGCCAGTATATCCCATACAATGTTGGGACAGAAGCAAAAAATTTAGTAGCGAGAATTTTAAATCATGGAAACAAAAGATGCTTGCCATATTTGAATCCAGATGTTTGGACAAACTTTTATCCGTAAAAGAGATCTGGAGTGAAACTGATGTATATGCCCAAGAAAAGTATGATGCGAGGAATCGAGACATTGTAATGCTAATCAATATCTCGGTAACGAATGAGATGTATCATGCTTCCTGAAGTTTAAGATGGTAATTGCATTTGTTGTGTGAGGGAACCTACTGAAGATGCATGATACCTTAGACAAAGGTAGTGTTTTTCCTTAAAAATATGTTATTCTCAATTAAAATGGAAGAATTCGACTCTGATAAAGATTTGATGTTTGAGAAGTGGAGCACTAAGCTCTTGCAGTAAGACAGATGGAAGAATTAGTTTGAGAATAACAATGTGAATGAGGCTTTTGAGGTGGCACTTGTAGTGAAGTTTAAGAGCAAAGGTAGCAAACAAAGGGAAGAGAATGATGGAGGTAACTCTTCCAAGTCAGTGAAAAGTAGAAAAATAGTAAATGCTTTTATTATGGAAAATTGACGGCATATAAGTAGAATTTGCAGGAAGCAGTTGTTGGATGAAAAACACAGCCAAGAGCATTCTTCCAATGTTCAATTTGGAAAGAAACATGCTAATGTGGTTCAGCACAAGGAGGAAGAGTTCTATGTGTTCATGACCGGAAACAAGAATTCAAAGAGTGGTAAGGTTGATTAGTATGTTGATTCAAAGGCATCTAGAGACTACTAACATTGTTAATTGGTATGTTGATTTTGCAGATGATAAATCTTAGTTTGATTTTGTTGTGTTGAATGGCAGAGAAGAATACAGGGTTAGAGGAAAAGGAAATGCCCTACTTCAGCTAAGAGATAAGAAGGTAACGATTAAAGATGTCTGTTATGTTCCTTGCTCGGATAAAAATCTACTTTTGATAAGTAGTATAATGAAGCATAGCCCACACTTGCATATAAATTTCAGTGATATTAGGTGTTTTATTGTTGATAAGAATAGAAAAAAGATGGTTGCTATGGGTGTGGAAGAGTAGGGTTTATTTTGGTTGCTAGGCATTGAGAATACAGGGTTGCTAGATGTTGATAATATAGGGTTATCTCAGCAGAAAGATGGTTCTAATTCCATGGAAAGCTAAACCATAATGCCTAGGCTAGAGAGGGTGTCTAGTGAGACAAAACTCAAGAAACAAAGCCCTAGATGATGTTGCATAAACAAGTCAAAGAAGAGAAGGCAAATAGCAGGTATACTATGTGTTATTTTCTGTAATTCATAAGAAGAAGACCCTCATGGAGGGTGAAGATACAGTGGTAAAGAAGAAGACCCTTAAGGAGATTGAAGATTACAGTGCTTCCTCAGAGAAGCAAACACAAAATCTTGATAAGAAGGGTGAAGATAAAGTGGTAAAGAAGAAGACCCTCATGGAGGGTGAAGATAAAGTGGTAAAGAAGAAGACCCGTAAGGAGGGTGAAGATGATGGTGCTTCCTCAGAGAAGCAATCACAAAATCTTGATATGTTAGACTGCCAAGATGTGGAGGAGGTGAGTTAAGTGAACAAGCCAAGTTTTATGTCAATGGTGGAAAGGCTGACCGTTGAGCCAACATTGGCTCTCATTTGGTTAGTGAGTCAATGGTCAGACAAACTGACGGTGACATAAATTGTAGTTCATCAACCTTGCTGGATATAGTTGACTTCCAGTTTCTGTTTGATGGTCTTATCTTGGAGTGGATTGTAGTCATCTTGCTTGTCCAAAGCTTTTATCTTTATCTTTACTTTTCTTTGAACAAGCATGTAAACTGACCATTGTGGCAGGGTGTTGGAGATAATGGTCATATTTAGCACTTAGGTGTATTAGGACTGACACTAGACACAATAATAAATTCTCACTAATAAAGTGATTTAATATTGAGGCATTTAATATAGTAATTAATTTAGTGGTTATTAGTTAGTATTTGGGAAATACTTAACATACTCCTCTTCTCTTACCATGTAATGAGACATTATATCATCTAATATATGAATCCACTCTTTCTTATTCTAAGTGTATTCTTCTCTATGCTTGTGTGTGTAAATATCACAAAAATTGTAGTTGTACAGAGGGTTGCACAAGCCCTTCATGGATTGGAGTGAGGTTGATTGGTCCATAGAGCCGCATTTGGATATTGAGTGCTTCTTGGAAGATAAAATGGGCTTTTAATTAGCTCATGGATCTCTATGTTTCAACTGGTGTCTCCACCATCTCTCCACTAATAAGCTACAAAAACTGAAGTCAATGACTTACCTAGTAGATAGGGGTATGCTGTGGCCACAAGTAGATGCGGAGTAGGATCTTCGTACCATTCATAGGATGATGCATGTCTCTTTGTTTTCATCTTTATATTTTTGTTAAGTTGATTGGTTTTCAGTATGTTCTTGTAAAAACTCGTCAATATTCATTGTGCAAAAGTATATCAACAAGGTGAAAGAAAAGTATAATGTGGAGGCATTCAGTAAAAGATTAACTTCATCTCCATCCTAAGCACTGGTATTTTCAGATGGGGAGTTCCCCGATCTAGTTGAAGAGGAGGATTTGGGGGCCAATTTCAAGCATGACATTTGCGGAGAATGTTTAGTTAGAGGGTAAAGATGCTAGATTCTAATTGAATGACATAAAGTAAACTAATTTGAGAATTGGTATGCTTACCACAGAATGAGGTTGTTAGAATCTAATAGAATAAAAACAACATAAAGGATCTTGAAATATAGGAGTAGTAAATGGGACCACATAACTTTAAAGCACAGTATATATAGCCAGCATTATAGGTTCTTTCTGGGTCGATTTTAAGTGGAATTTGGCATTTTCTGTTTTTCAACTGTTGGAACAGTGAAATTGAAATGCTAAGATTGCATAATGCAGGTGCCCTGGGGGTTTTGAGGCTTCTGAATTTATTTGTGGCATTGACAGCATTCGTTTTGGTTGATTTCAGCATGTTTGAAGCTGATTTTGCTTTGTCTGATTCTAGCTATGTGCCTCATTGATAAAGGGCCAAATCACTGACCAGTTATTCAGCTTCTCACTGTAATGTACATTCCAGATGTTGAATTTATGATAGATAGTGGAGAAACCATTAAAGTCATATTAGTACATCGCCAATCTAACAATATGGAAAGAACATTAATTTCAGTGGGGAGTGCCTAAGTGTTGATTGATTGAAATTTTAATCTTTTTATGTCAGCATTCTTTTTATTTCATGTTTCCAAATAAGTTAAACTCGGGAGAAACTCCTTAAATGGAGGGAGGAAACTACTAATTAAGTAATAAAGTACAAAGGAAATGACCACATTCATTTTCTCACATGCTGCGACACCACATAAGAAAAATGGACACAATCGAGGATGTGGGTGCTCGTGGAAGTGGGAGCTTAAGTTTCAAAATGAGGAGCCATAAATATGTACGGATGAATTTGCCTATCAATTTAAGATTTTAAAGTTACTTACATGTTTTAATGGACCCATGATGATGCATTTGGATAAGATACTTGGACGGAATTGACATGGTTTCATATTAGCATAGTTTTAGGAAAACAAAGGGACTATATTTGTATATAAGTGATACCAACCTTTTATAGTGTTAAAGCTACAAAATGCATGGGTGGACAATCCTATTGGGTCTGAATTGTTTGATCCTTATGAGTCTCAGACCCACATGCATGCATACTTAGAGCTTTGTGTGCCCGAAAAATAAACGAAAAAATATATACATTGAAGGACATTAGATTGTGTCATTTATTTGATACAAGATTACATCAACTTATATTTCTTGCCAAGAAAAAACCATATATTTGCTATTTCAAGAAGAAATCAAAATACACATTACTGGGTGCCTTTCCAGCACTCCAGAGTATAAAGCCTCTCCTTCAGACCCTATAACTGAACTATAGTAAAGTTAAACTGCCTAAAAAATTCTACATTATGCGGTCATCCATTGTATCTTGGCTCCCAAGTGCCAACTCAAAATTACAACGAAAAAAGCTTAACAATTCTAATCCAAAAACTCTGAAAGGACATTGATGTAAACATGTTTTTTTCCCTTTACTGTTGAGCTTCAGTAAAGTAGGGCAACTTCTTTTGGAAGGGTATGTTAGAATATAATGGATCTGCTCGTTTTACCATTGAAAATATCACTATTGTCACCCAACCATAGGCCAAAGCCATCCTTCGAGCAACTTAACCTTGACAAAGAATCATTTCGGAAGCAAACCCTAGGCTAGATAGCCAAACAAAGGGTAGCGCACCTTTCCCCAAGGATAGCGCATCAACAAGAGCTGATCATATAGTCCAAACCCGAACCAAGAGATAGTCCAATCCAAACGTGATCTACTAGCTGCAGCGGCTGCAATGGTAGCTCTCCTCAAACCTGCGCACAAGATTGAGCACTGCAGTGCGCACAAGTTGTTGCTCTACAATTCTGAGACTGCCTGCCAGAATAAGAATTGGCCTCCTGTATTTATACTGACTCTGGCTAACTGCCTGGGCCGACTTCTCATTCTGGGTATCTGTCTGTTCAATATATATCAATTCTTCTGGCCGATTTCTTCTCTTTGAGGCTAATCACCTAATATAAATTATCCTTTTGAGCTGACATGTCTTCTAGGGTTATTAGCCAACTCATTAAGGTTTCTTCTTGCTTTCCGGAGTATTCTATTCTCGTCAGGTTTACACGTGGAGGTAAATACCTCTTGCAGCTACCATAATATCATCACTCCCTTCTAGCTAGGGAGGTATTACAGGTAATGGTCTTGAGAACGAACATACCATTCACTTGGTAGCATCAACATAGACTATCTCATGACTAGATCATGAGCACCATCATCACCATCAATATCATCAGTCGTATCATCTCTCGAAACCATACTCCATCTGAGTAATTAGACATTATGTTGGATAAGTCACTCACACAACAGAGTGATACAAGAGTCATTCTTCTAATCTGGACATATGTCCTAGAAGAGTAAATGTTCTGAACCATTTTCCGTCTGGGAAATCTTTGTTCTTTGATCATCCATCTAGCTGATAATCATTTCCAATACTGTTGATAGTCTTCAAGGCAATCGGAATAAAATAGAACACAACTGTGTCTATCCGTAGTAGTACATAACTACAATCTAGTGGTACACTACCACACCAGGTAACACACAAGTACTTGATCAAACAGTGGAACACATCCACCACAGTAGTATATATCTACTGTCATATAATCTTCATAACAATCATTTGATATCAACCTGAACAGAAACAATGTTATGATATAAATTGAATCATATGGGCCATTCTTCCACTCACATCTGTGAGATCTCGGAAGAGCATCTGCCCTCAAAAGGTAAGACATCAATGGTGAGCTATATGGACTATTATTCTCAAGCAAGGAAGAATAACTGTCCTGATTTCTGAGCCTGGACCATTCCCCACCTTGGGCCATTACTCCGACACTAAACAAAGTGTAACCTGGAGAGAATGAATCTGCCCTAAGGAATGCCTGCCCCTAATTGCTGAGCCTGGACCATTCCCCACCCTGGGCCATTCCTCCGGCACTAAACAAAGCGCAACCTGGAGAGAATGAATACACCCTAAGGAATGATTGTCCGGACCATTTCCCCTGTTAACCACAAGAGGAAAAGAATGCCCTGTACCAACCTCCAAAACATACCATTCCTCATGTTAACCATAATGAGAAATCGCTGTCTGGCGAGGCGGGCCAGTCTTCTTGAGTAACCCTCAAGAAGAGAGACTTCCCTAGACCACTCCCCATGTTAACCACAATGGGAAGTCAATGTCTATGGTACATCAACAATTTGGACCATTTTTCGAACTGGAAAATGTTTGTCCGTCAGAAATCTCAATCCACTTTCCGAACTGGAAAGGAAACTGCTCATCCTGGACCATTTTTCGAACCGAAAAATGACTGTCCATAAATCAATACATATCAGTGCTCCCTCCCAACCTGGGAGTTATCTCTTCCTTTTTCAATAAGGAAGTCATCTCCACGAGCTCCATCTTGAGTACACAAACTCTTTCATCTTGGATAGAAGCTTTACCAGAATGTCTGCTTATCTGCTCATTTGTGGAGATATGTATTGGAGAACCACTTTCTCCTTTCTGGACTTCATCACGGATAATGTGATGCTTGATTTCAAATGTACTTCGGTCTTGAACACTGGTTTTTCTCTGAAGGCTTCATGTAGCTCTGATCAATAAAGTATATCATTGTTTGGAACACTGGAACATATCCATGTGGCACTTCTTCTGTCATCATGAGATCTGATCTACTGAGTAATCATCTTAATACAATATCTCTGTTATAGAAAATCTTCACCACGCTTCTGCTGTGCACTGGAGGTTCTCCACCAAGTTATCTTTTTCCATTTGCATACAAGGGTCTCTTTTTGGTATGCCTCAAAGTCTTGAGGTTTCTCTTCATACACTCTTTGTTAATTTGCTCTGGAGAACAGTCTTTGCATTTATCTGATGTAGAATTCCAACTCATGGATGTTGCGGATGATATAATGACTCATGTAGAGATATGTCTAGTTTACTGGAACAAGTAATCATCATAGTCTTCTCCCTCCATCTGGGAGAACCTCTAGTTCTATATCTCACAATGCTTTCATTCATAAGTCTTCCATACACTGTTCTTCATCACGACTTTCAATTCCTCTGCTTGATTTCTTTTAGTGAGTTCATATCAGGCTGGTAATCTTGTGATTCTCGATACAATGAATGGTTGTTCTGGCTTCTCTTTCTTTTTTGGAATCTTCATGTTTTTCTTTATCTCTTGGGTCCATGGAGTTTCTTATAGATTCCATGCCCTAAAGATTCCAATTTTTCCTTTCATCATAGGATCACGGATGTGAATGGACAACCAGGGATACTTTAAGGCTTCTCTTCGAAGAAGACTTCTTCTAAGGTCGAACTGAACACGTACTCTGCTTTTCATGTTTGCTACCATGGATATATACTTCATCATCTTCAATGGATCGTAGGATTAGCTCCCTCCTAATCTTTGCTTCATGTATGAATACATTCTCTTCTTTATGGTGATATATAATCGACTCCCTCCATCTAGGAGAGTCCACGCTTCCGTCTACATCCTTATTGTCTTCTGCAAAGCGTTATAAGTCTTTCTCCAATTTTCTCTTGATTGTTGACTTCTTTCTTCTAGGTTTCTTCAAGATTGATTCTGATTTCGGCTTATCTTGTAATAGCTTCCACAAGATTTGTTTGATATATTTCATCCTTTCTTGTATAGTGATAACAATCATTATCTTGTTGTTCTTCCATAGATATAGTTCTTCTTGGAACATATTATCTTTTAAGAGATAGATATACAAGATATGTACAGAGACTTATGCAAACAAGATATGTACAAGAACTAAGAATGAGTATTGTTACCTTCAAAAGAAGTCTCTTTCATCCTTCTTAGTCTTCTTTGTGGGTTCCTTTTCTTCGGCAACTGATGCTTCGTGTTTCTCCTTCCTTTTCTTTAGCTCAGGACAATGATTCTTGTAGTGACCATACTTTCGACAGTTGAAGCATTGTACTTCTGAAATGTCTTTCTCTTTATTTGGCTTCCTCCTTGAACTAAACTTCCTTTTGTTCATGAAATTATTGAATCTTGTTGTGAAGGCTTGATCATCGTACTTCTTTTGGGGTTTCTCTTTTGCACTGATCCTGGATTCTTCTTGAGCACAACAAGTCCAAAGTTCTTCAAATGTAGGATACTCCTTCCTTATGTTCATGCTTGCGGCAAATGCATCCCATGTCTTGGGAAGACCATTGAGTACTATGTTTACCAATTCCTTCTCTGAAATGATCTCTTCAATAGCTTGTAGTTGATCTCTTAACTGAGAGATTCACACAAAGTATGATGTTATGTTGTCATCATCATTCATCTTCATGTCACAGAGCTCATTCTTCAGACTCATTGCTTGTCCAATGTTTTTGACTAAGAAGAGGTTTGTTAGGGCATCGCACATCTTCTTCGATGAGTCAAGATGGGAGATGTAGGGTATCAAGTGGTATTTTATAGAATCCACTATGATACTCATGGCATTGATGTCACCATCTTTGAACTTCTCCATAGCTACAACGTTCTGCGGTTCCTTCTCTTTCACTTCTTCAAACTCTGGTTTCACGATCTTTCCTTTCACGATATCCAACACTTTATTCTTGGCAAGGATGAGATCAATCCTTGTCTTCCAAGCTCTGAAGTTAGAAGCTCCATCTAACTTGTTCTATGACTTCATAGAGTAAGTCATGGCTGCTTTGACTTGGTCAACCCTAGATTTGACCAAAAGCTCAAACTTCATGTCTTGGCTTTCTGAGAGTACCAGGAGATGCGCTAGGCTAGGGCGCACTTGATCTATCCGAAGATTAGGTCAATCCTTTCATTTAAGGTGCCTCAACAAGAGGATTAGGGTTTCTGCAACTGCACCTGCTAGTAACCCTAGCGATAGTTCTATGGTGACTGCTCCTGCTAGAAACCCTAGCGACAGTTCTTCAACGAGCTTAATATCCTTACGACTATGTTTCCTTTCAGCGGTTACACTGAATCAAGGAGGTGTGGGCCCATAACCTGTTAGAATATTATGGATGTGCTCGTTTTACCATTGAAAATATCACTATTGTCACCCAACCATAGGTCGAAGCCACCCTCCGAGCAACTTAACCTTGACAGAGAATCATTAGGGTTATTAACCTTGACATGTCTTCTAGGGTTATTAACCAACTCATTAGGGTTTCTTCTTGCTTTCCGGAGTATTCTATTCTCGTCAGGTTTACACGTGGAGGTAAATACCTCCCGCAGCTACCATAATATCAACAGGGTACCTCTTGATTCAATTGTTACCGACAGACATCTCTGAAGAAGTAATGCTTCTTTAGAAAGCTTGTCAGCCTATTCATTTAATTCTCTATAAACATGTTGGAAGGAGACTTCTTATGTCACTGATCTTTTCCATGATTGGATGAAGAAGTAAAATTTTCAGCTTGCTCTTACCATTTGTTGGGTCAATAATGAGCTTAGAGTCGTCTAAGGTTTGAAGACTAGAAATACCTTTTTCAGAATAATTTTTTAACAACAATCAGAGCACAAAATTCTGCTCAATTATTTAACCCTGTCCAAAATCTAATTTGAAAGCAATGTAATGATACCCAACATATGATGTGCTCAGTTAAAGTATCCCTGTCATGTTCCCTTCCGAGTGATCATGGGACATGGACGAAGTAGCCTAAGTGATTCCCGTAGGCTATAGTCATTAAAAATGGAGTTAATTAATTATTTAATGTCCCAAGGGGAAAAGTGCCTAACAAAAATGACTTTAGATAATTAAAAGGGGAAAAAGGGAAAAAGCGCCAAAAACGACTTAGGAGGAATACAAAATGTCACTTAAATTGATTAAAAGGTAAAAAGATCACAAAAGAGTCGATGAATGAATAAAAAGGAAAAAAGAGGGCGCACTCTCTCATTCTTGCAATGACATTTTCTAATTTCTCATTGAAAGAGATCATGGTGGCTTTGAAACTCTTGGGACGAAAACCGTAGGAGAAATTTTCAAGGATTGGCTTTGGTGGTGAAACCATCCACCCTAGTTGGTCATTTTGTGAGAAGATCATATAGATTTCTTCAAGTGTGCTTCATTGGGATTAAGATTTTATCATTTGACAACTAATTTTTGTGAGTAGAGATCAAATCTCTTGGTGCAGAACAATGTTATCTCATTGGGGGTCGATTAATTGGTAGTGGGGACGAGTTTGTGGATGCTGGGCATTTTTCTCTTATGGGAAAGGTCGACTTGTTCATCTTGAGATTGAGATATACCTTGATGGGCACATTATTTACTTGGGAAGTCGAGTTTGCTCACTTGGGCTTAGTTATCTCTTTGTTGGCTGAGATATATGTGGGTGGAGGCGCTCTTTCTTCCAACGATTGAGTCCTTGGCATGATAATCTCCAGTTTTGGGCAGCATTACTCATCATTATGGTTGAGTTGACTGTTTGGAGGGTGCACAACTCTGTGGGTTGACTTGCTGGTAGCTTGGTTCGAACACCATCTCTATATGCTCTTGCTCTTCCATCTATTCCATTGTTGACTGAAGATTTCATCTTCAGGATTGTCCATCTTTATATCTCTGTTGTAAATTCACCATTTGCAGGCAACCTCTACTAAGGAACATGTCAGAGGTATGTAATGAGAGAACAAGTGGTGGGTTGTTTCATTGAAAATATCAGTCCAGAATTATATTAATAAAGCTGCCAGGTTTCCTCTAAATTCCTTGCTATGTGGATAAATCTTTATTATCATATTATTGCTATTAAGTTTAATGTGCCAAATACCTTTTATGGGAGATCCAAATGGTTTGTGAAACAAATATATACATAAACAACACACATAAACTCATACAACACGCATTGGATGGCATATTGACTACCCAACAAACTAAGGCAAGATCATAACAAAGGTTTTGAGCACACTATAGAACTTGAGGAGGGGGCCAAGCCAGTGATAACCACTTTATACATGCATCCTAAGAAGTTCAAAGATGAAATAGAAAAAACAATCAAGGAGTTGCTTGACATGGGGCACATAAAGACCCAATTCCAGTCCTTTCGCTTCTTCGGTGGTCTTGGTTAAAAAGGACAGGACAATGTGGATGTGTATTGATTATTGTGCCTTGAATAAAAAACAATAAAAAACAGGTACCCTATACCCAGGATCGATGAGCTGCATGGAGCAATGTATTTCTCGAAGATCGATCTTCCATCTGGATATCATCAGATCAGAGTTCGTGAGGACATTCATAAAACTCCCTTTAGGTGCCATTATGGGCACTATGAGTTCTTGGTCATGCCTTTCGGATTGACCAACGCACCTGCTACTTTTCAGTGATGCATGAATCATATATTCAGGAAGCAGTTGCAGAAGTTCCTATTGGTATTTTTCGATGATCTCCTGATATATAGTAGGACCTGGGAGGAGTACTTGGCGCACTTGGAGAAGATTCTGAGCATTATGGATGAGCAATCATTATATGGCAAGGAATCTAAGTGCGAATTTGGTATGACAAAGATTCTCTACTTGGGGCATGTGGTTAATGCACAGGTAGTGTAGGTTTACAGAGAGAAGATACATGCTATTCTAGATTGGCCACTACCTAAGAACATCACACAGTTGCGAGGGTTCCTTGGGATCTGCTATTACTATAGGCGTTTTGTGTCAGGATTCTCTGAGTTTATTCCTCTCTTCCAGACGTAGAAGTGAAATCTTGGACTTAGTTGTTGCAAAACCCCCTTCGCCCTCCTCATAAATCCTTTGCATAATAGACTCAATTTCTTTTAGCTCCCGATCTTCACTTTGCCTTTTTTGAGAAGCCCAAATCTTGACTTTCTCCTTGATCCTTTTTAAATTTTCAGCAAATTGATAAGCCATCGACTGAGGGCTATCCTGAAGAAAGGGTACCCAGTTTTCCTTAATAAGAGTGATGAAAGATTCATCATTTAGCAATGTCTTGTTGAATTGGAAGGGACTAGCCGGTTTTTTAGGACCTTGTCTAATTTCAAAGATCGGACAATGGTCTAAAATTCCCCCACAACCTATCCACTGTTTCATTGACATCTGCCTTTCCATTAAAGAGTCCGCTACCAGAAACCGATCCAATCTTTTTGCTACTCGGTCCTCCCCCACCCTGTTGTTCCTCCAAGTGGGTTTGAGTTTGATGGGTTCAACATCAATTAATTTGCTATCAACAAGTTTTTGAGTGAATATCCTGCCAGAGGATCAGTTCTTGCATGTGGACCCCAAACTTCTGATTGTCCTAGAGAAAAATTTAAATCTCCCCCTAAAATGATTGAATGGTATTTCAAAAAAGACTTGTTAAAAAGATTGTCCCAGTATGGGCCTCTATTCTAATAAGGACCATAAATATTAAGAATGTGGAATTCTTCCCCTAAATCCGACACCAAAATAGTAATGCCAAGCCCTGACTCCATACCCCAAGAATTTGTAACTTTGATAGTTTGTGTGTTCCAACCTAGTGCCAATCCCCCAAATCTTCCCAAGGCATCCAAAGTTTCAAACTCCCATCCTGGGAGCAAACTTTTCAGCCTAGATTTTACTTCCTCCCCTTCCCCCAAAGTCCCCTGTAAAAGCAATACATTAGGATGTTCGGAACTAATCACCCTTTTTAACGCTGGTCTTTTTAGGGGACCAGCCAGACCCCTGTAGTTGAAGGACATACACTTCATCTTGAACCCATTCTCTGGGTCCGCATTGCTCTAAGCGCCCGTTCAATCGACTGTTGTTGCCCCTCCAAAAGGTCACTCTTGGCTTTAGATTGTTCTTTCGAAATCAATGATTTCCTCCCTCGACCACCTCTATCCAATGTCCTTATCACTTCCTTGCCCAATCCTCTCGAGGAAACAATTTTCTTTTGGGATCCAAGGAAATAGTGAGGAGACGAGTTCTCAGACGACGATGAGGAGTCATCATTGACATTGCAAATCCTCTTTGAGCTTGGAGGATCGGTCGAAGAAAATCCAATCATAGAGGTATCCAAAGGTCTAGTTACGATTTGAGAGGGCCTTGTAGAGAGGGACATGTTTCTGAGAGCCTCCAACCACTCTTTACCTTCTAGATTTAAATTATTTATTAAAACAATAAAAGGAGGAGTAGGAGGTAGAGGGTTACCCGAGACCATGCCCTTCACGCTATCCGACAGTGTCTTGACAATACTTAAATCCTCGACCTCTTCTGCAACTTTGGTACCTTGTTCTGGTGATGAATCTTGCCTTTCCTGAGGAGTATCCCCATGTCCTTGTTCTTTGGACCGTATTATCTCTATGTTTATCTAGATTCCATCCTCGAAAGCCACTGTTTGGATTCTCTCTTCCTCTTGTACAGTTCCTTTTCCTTTGTTGCTTTTATTCCCCCTTCCGTTGGTTCTCAATGGAAGCTTACAGTCCATAATCAAGTGTCCATATTGGTGACACTTTCGACATATAAAGGGAACATTTTCATAATCCAATTTCTGGGTATGGGTATACCTTCCCCATCTCAAATCGACTTCTTCACCCAACCCCTCTCTGACATTCAAGCTGACTAGGATCCTAGCCACTTTTCTTTGTTTAGTTTCCTCAAAGTTCAAATCTACGTCTAAAAAAACCCCCAAAAAGTTCTTGATGGATTTGAAGTGTTCCAAATACTCGAACTGCAAAGGAAACATTGACAGTCGAACCCATACCGTAATTTTATCCATTCTCTCTCTGTTCGCATGAAAGAGCAGACTCCAAGGCTTCAAAAGCAGGGGGGAGTTGTTGACACTCCAAAATTTTCCCAGGACCCATTTGCATGATCTGGTTGCAGAAAGTTAAAGGAAAACCAGTTCCTAGTCAGTTCTATGATCTCTGGAACGTAATCAAGATGCTCCTTCTAGGCAAAATGTGCCCAGTGAATCATAGTTTTTAGGGAAAAAGTTCTTCCACTTGCTCTTCCTACAAGAGTTTGATTTGCCATTAGAGTAACTTGATTTAAACTCACGTCTTCCCCGAGCACAAGACTCCCAAAGTTTCCTTTGGATTTTAAGCTTTTCCGCTTATGACTCTGTCCTCCCCTAGTCTTCCTCCCTTGTCCACTGAAAATTGTACCTTCACCATTACTTGTAGACCCTGGAACATTTTGAGACAGTCGACTATTCTCCTTTTTCCAACTGTAACCCCGATGTTCTTCTGCATCTAAGAAGGCTGAGATGAAACCTTTTGAGGAAGAAATCACAATAGTCTCCTCCTGATCACCTAGAGGCCATGGTGTAAAACCCTCTGCGATCCTTTGATCTGTTTCTACCACTATGTAACCCTTCGCCCTACTGACTTTTCCGCGAGTCCTAAACTCTCATGAGCGGAAGTGGGCGAGGATAAAAGGTAACCTTCCACTGATTGATTATTCCAATCATCTTCAAATGCCTCTTGAGGGCTAAGGGAGGGGAGAGATCCTCCTTGTGTGTGTGATGGCCCTGATGGCCAAAGCTCCGAGAATGTCCCAATCCCCACCTCAAAATTTGCTTCAACCAAAGAAGACTGAAAGAGGCACAACAAATAAGACTTACCTGGGATAGGGAAGACTTCCCTTTCCATAGCCGGAAGTTGCTGAGTCAGGCTTCCTGTTTCACCTAGCCCAACTGCTCGATCCTCTTCTCCTCCACTTGTCAACATCCAAGGTTCATTTCTGTCCAAGTGGGCACTTGAGAAGGCCACGTGTTCTAGCGGCTCCATGTCGGTCCCCTATTGTCTAAATCCTTCACCACTATCCTCGCCCGTTAGAAAAATCCACCGCAGAAAAACCGCCTTTCGTGCCCTAGCCACAGTACCTAACTGTAGTCCTATCCCTAGTCGTAGAATCCATCGGAGTGGATCTCCCGGTGATATTGCATGTTATCTTGTATTCTTCTTGGAGATTATAAGTTATAAAACACTCTTGGATTTTCTCTATCTTTCTCCATGATTCTCTACAAATGTCACAACTCCAAACTTTACTACCATACGAGATAACATGAGTGGCAATAGTTTCAAAGAGGAGTTTCTTCTTATCCCACAAGCAAAGGTCCATTGATTTACAACTTTTTTCAAGTCCATAATAAGCTTTTCGCCTTTCACTTATCCTTTTCTCAATGCTATAGTTCCATTTAAGCTTGTGACGAACATCAATTCTAAGATATTTGTATGAAGTCACTTCGTCCAAGTTGTTGTCATACATGAAATTAACACAAGTGATAATTTCGGATTTAATTATCATAACCTTCATTTTGTTAGTGTTAACATTCATACTCGTACTAGAGCATAAATCCTTGAGAATTTTTAGTTTCTTGTCGAGATCATAGGGACTCCTCGCCTTATGAACAATATCATCAGTGTAATGATGAAGGATGATGATTATACTAGCTAGAGTTGAGCTAACACAACCTGCTTCTTCTAAACAACCCTCTAACTTGTCAATGTATATGCCAAAGTAGGTAGGGGACATGAAACAACCTTGCTTAAATCCTATATTATAATTAATTTATTTCGACCATCCCTTGATGTTCCTAAACTTGGAAATAATGTTCTCATACAACCTTATCGCATCAACTCTCAACTCGAAAGGAACATTTATCTCTTCTAATCTATTCCAAAGGTTAGTCCAGGGCATCGTGTCAAAGGCTTTTTTGAAGTCAACGAGACAACACAATAGATTGATTTGATTATTGTGATACTCCTCCGCAATGATCCTAAGCGTAACAAGGTGCCCACAATTTAATGATAACTCCAAAATATGGGCTAGCGTTCTTTTTCTATGGATTTCTAGCCATACATTGATCTTATTTTCCAAAGTAATTTCATATAACTTGGATAAAATGGGGCTAATCATAATGGTCCTATAATTAGATGGATATTTTATCTCCACTTTTAAAAATAGGTACAAATAATTTCATATAACTTGGATAAAATGGGGCTAATCATAATGGTCCTATAATTAGATGGATATTTTATCTCCACTTTTAAAAATAGGTACAATGAGGCTTTTAGTCTAGGGTTTAGGGAAGGGTTTAGGGAAGCCTTGCTTGACTACTAAAATGAAGAACTTGTGGATGTGAGAGATGAGGATATTCCCTCCAATTTTTAAGATTTCTTCTTGGTAGCTTTCAGTGCCCTTAGCTTTCCCTTTTGCAAACCACTTAACCGTAAACTCTATATTCTATAGAAACAGATTCTTCCTATGTAAAAAGGGTTTAAGTTTGTTCGCAACATAAGGGGATTTGTAAAGATTTTTAAGGTAGGAATTCTAGTCTGTCAAGAGATCATATTGTTTCCTTTAGTTTTATGAGTGAGAATTTGCCTCTAGAATTTCTTAGGATCTAGCTTAGATAGATGCAAAATCTTCTCTTGTTTTCTATCTATATAGTACATTTTTTCCCCTTCTAATTAGGGTTTTGCACCTATTTATCTTGTTGGATTTTAAGGACTCATTAGAAGCATCCCTAATGAATTTTCTAGCAATCTTACATTCTTTATCATATCAAGGGTTGGTCATTCTATTTTTTTTTGCAACACCTCGGTGTTAGAGGATTTGTTAATGGAAGCCGGATAGTGTTATGGTAAAATTATGATAGGGTCTTCAATATTGTCCTTATTTCACAGGTGATTTAATTCATTATTTAAATCCTTTAAAGAAAGATCAACATTATTTTTGTTGAAGATCAAGTGCTTTTGATTATTTAAATTCTCTTCAATGAAGCTTGTTGGCCGTTTTAGCTAGGGTTCAACTCATGTGCCATGAATTATTCATCTATGTTGAAGACATTATTAGTTCTACTTGGGTATCGATACCCGACACTTAAATTACGTAAACGAGATTTCCACACCCCTGCGTGGGTTAATAATGTAATAAATGCATGGATCATAGTTAGGTCGAATTTACCTTGGGTGATCCATCGAGAGTTCCCCTTTCATCACAGGGTTTTTATCCTCGAGGTTGACCGACAGAACGAGCTCTTGCAGCCGACTTCCTTGAGTTTTTTTCCCTCCATTGACTTTCTCCAAAGAGAAGTGGTGGAAGGTGCTCTGATAGTGTCATTCCTTGGTAACCTTGTTTAGGAATATTGTAAATGAACATGCAAGGCGACACGAATTTCGTGGAATTCTATCAAGTCTAGCTAGGTTTTTTTTAAGGATTCAGAATTAATTAATTGATTAATTAATCAATTAATTACAGGTATTTAATGTAAAGGAAAATTTAGGTCTCGGGATTTGCGATAGGGTATTTGTACTCAAAGAAGCTAATGAGACCCACACTTGATGGTTCAGAGTTTCAACTTCGATTCGGACCAAGTTTTGCTAGGTTGTTTGTCGTTTAGGAGTTTCGGAAAAGATGGCCGGTTTAATTGCCAAACCGAGGAAAAGGGGGAAAATGTAATTTTGTAATAGTGGACCAAATCAGGTGAAGTAAGAGGCAATAATGATGAGAAGTATCCCACCTAACATACCCACACCCTTTATCCACCTTTTAAACCCTTCATTTAATTAAAATTCATTTTTAATTATTTCCTACCCTTTACTCACTTTTTAAAAAAAACCACATCTAATTAAATTTAATTTTTAATTAAAATCTAACCATTTCCTAACCTTTACCTATCCTTTCTACCCACCTTTTAATTAGCTCACCTTTTCATTTGAAATTGCCTTAACCCAACTTTTAAACCCATTAATTAAAATTAATTTTTAGTTTTTTTTTTTTTTTTTTTTTTTTTTTTTTTTTAATTTAATTTAAGTTTTAGTTAGTTCCTCTTTTGAAGCGTACGTACCCTTTTTCTTAAATAAGAAAACTCACCCTTTAATATAATAAGGGGTCCCCTTTTCCCATGTGTGATTTAATAAATCATTTCTATAATAAATCATTTCTAATGGTTTTTGGGCCCCTCCTTATTAACCCAACACTCCTCACGTCCCTTTCTCATGTGAACTTATGATAAATCACATTTTAATGTTGTAACTCATTCATATGAGTTATGGGTCCCTTTTAATTTGAATTAGCCAGTACACACCCCTCCACGTAACCTCATGCCCCTACCTCCAGGACTCCCCTCACAATGCTCACCTTTTTTTTGGATGAAATGTACGTCCCCCTCTCACATGTTTTAAATACAAACTCAATATTTAAAATGGAACGTGGGTCCCTCCCTTTCTCCACCCCTTCCTCACTCCTCCACACTCAACCCACTTTTTAAAACTAACGCCTACACTCATCCTCACGTAAGCTCCACACGCCTTTCCATTTTTGGGAAGCTACGGCCCCCCCTCCCTCATACGTAATAATAAGTCATTACTTTAAATAAATATGTGGGGCCTCTCCTTTCAACCCCTCACGCTTTCTTTCCATTTCTTACTTTCCACTAAAGCTGCCTCACGTGTGCCTTTTTTTAGACCTACGTTTCCTAAATGGAATTTATGCTTTCTCTCTTGAGTAAAGAAGATAAAGCACTCATGAATGAAACATCACATAGAAGCTCCACATTACAGAGTTGGATGGGTCTCCTCTTGCCCTTTGTTTCCTCTTTTTATTACTTTCTCATCATCCCCTTTTAATTCTTTTTTCTTTTTTGTTCAACCTAAAGCCTATCTCCTCATTGGTGATTTTCTCCATGAGTTGTCCCTACTGCCCTTGGATCTTTGACGTTGAGATCAGGAGTCTGCTTCTCAAACTGTTGCAGAGACCTCTCACTCCCTCATTTCTCACCTTTCATTGTTGTAAAAGTTATACTACTAGTTTTCCATCATCCCATTCTCTCATACCTTTCACATCACTGCCATACTGTTTCACTGATTTTGGTTATTCTATTGGATGAATAAAGAAACTTTTGGAGGGACATTTTGGATTTCTAAGATTAGTCTTGTAATCAAAATAACTTGTAGAGGTGATCTTGTTCCTCTCTCATTTTGTGATTTATATGCAAGCATTCTTTGATAAATTAGTTTATTGAGGTAAATCAAATATACATTGATGTTTGATGATTTATGTATTGGATGATTAGGTGGGATCATGAATTAGTTCAGATTATTATGCTTCAATAAATCGTCATCAGCATTATAGATCTACATTGTTTGAGTTCTTGGGTTTGTCTCAGGTTAGAGACTTGGAAGAGACTTTTAGAGCTGATTTCAACCTTGGCTTGCTCAAACTCTTAGCTGTTTCTCTTACATCTGATATATTGCTATCATTCATTTTCATTTTACTGTAGCATTTCTAACTCTTGATAGGGCATAAAATCAAATTCCTATATCATATTTGTTTGTTTGGAAATTTACATTGTATACTGCAGAAATTTGTAACTTTATTAGTGTTTTTAAGGCATTTCCCGATAAGCTTTGCTTGCTGTTTTTCGCGAGACCAGCGATATACTTTTGAGGATACAAGTACATACAACACCTAGGAGGCTTCCAAACTTACTCTTCTTGGGTTTGGGTAGCTTATCTCTCCTATTCCCTCTTGCATTTCTCTATGTTTTCTGCATATTTCTAAGCTTTGGGATCCTAAAAACATAAGTAACTTAGATTAGCTATTCTTTGATCATATAACTTGTTAGCTTAGTCCCTATTTCATTCATTAAGTTGATCATATCTTAGATAGCCTTTCACTTACAAGTTTATTTCTTCCGTAATCTTGCTTATGCTTTTACATTTCATGATATATGGTTAGATAACTCAGATGTGATTCAAATGCTTTAGATCTCTTACCTTTAAGTTATTTAGCTAATCTTGAAAGCATATGAAGTGATAGTCGTTTAGAGATCTTGTTATCTGCTAAGTTTCTTTGTCTTTTAATACTATTTCAATTTCACAACTTAGCATAACTAGACGTGGTAAGTGGTTATGTTTAAATCTACATTTACACATAAATAGAGACTCACCGGCCTGGTACAATTAGCTCACGTCCTAGTTGTTGATTTCAAGCACACAACACATTTATATTTTGATTTAAATACTTCACATGTTCATGGTTTTAATGCTCACGGCCCTCTTGGGTTTCACACACACTTGACGTACATGTGATAATGATGTTTATGTGATGGTTTAACACTTATGTTACATTAATGCTAACTCATTTAATTCTTAAGCTCTCTCACACCTTTAACACATTGCAAATACTTCTTATATCACTCTCACATGCTTATGTTTTAAAATCATCTAGAATATGAAGTTTAATCTTTCATTTCTATTGCTAGCATCTCACATGTAATGGTTCATGGTTTTAACTTTCAATATCTTGCAAGTACTTTCCATGTGATGCTCATCTAGATGGATTTTAAACATTATTGCTCTAATTTCCCTTTGCCTTTACATGTTGATGGTGGTATAATTGCAATCTTTTTCAAGTACTTGTCATTCGTATATTTGCTCACGACCATTAATAAAGCTAAATTAAAAGTGCACCTAAAACTTGTTAAAGGCACATAACACATCATAGAACCGAGGTCTAACAACCTGTAACATTCTAGGGGTCTTTACATCTCTTTCCATCATCTAAAACGGGTAAGAGGGACGGTCCCAGAGGGAAATTAGGCGGGGACGATCAGGTGATTTTAGATTGGGAGATCCCTTCTGGAACTACTTCTTATTGTGGTGAAGTGGCGGGTTGACCTTGGAAGCTAAATTTGGGGACTTCGTGTGATATCTTGAGCGTCGGGCAGTTATTTGGTGGAATCGGAAGTTAAGACACACATCTAGCTTAGAGGGTGGGAAAACTAAAATTCTTAAGAAAGAACATTTGTTGCATACTTAGGGGGTGGGAAATAAAATACTTAAGAAAGAACACTTAGTTGCATAGATCACATTGTGTATGTTTGGGGGGAAGTAGATGTATCGATAGGCAAACACACTTTGTGATAATCTCATTGCTATATATCTTTCTTGCAACTATGTCTTTATCTTTCATGTTGATATGACACATTGATTTACTATCTTGAATATCTCATTAATCAATTATTGTTGTGGTGTGAGTCAAGGTAGTTTTGAGCATCCCACTTGGGGAGGCATTACTTCTCTTGATTCTTGAGTACTTGTGTGATTGTAGCTAGTGAATGCAGTTCAATAGAGTAAGTGCTATTGGGGCATGCTTGGCAAAACTTTGAACACTTATATTTGTGTATCTTGTATATGCTATGTATATCTTTTGTATATCTTGTAATTGTTGTAATACTTTGTAGTCATTGGTAAATTAAAGTAATCTTTGCTTGGGGTAGTTTGCCTAATCCAATTGTAAGACTTTTGTAACGAACCACCCTCAAACATAGTTGACCTCATAGCCCAACATTAGGCACTAGTCCTTAGTTGACTTAGGGAAAGGGTTGACTCTCATTTAGACTTAGACTTGCACTTGCATTGCTGCTTGTCATCATAGGCTGGCTTTCCCTTTAGCCTTAATGAATTAAAACTAACTCCTAGAAACTTTAACTCTAAAACCAATCTAGTAACTAGGGACAACCCCCCTTGGCTTCTCTAGGAGTAAGCCTAGAAGGAAGAGGTTCTAGTCAAGGTGACAGTGTGGACTAAGAACCTAGGCATTGTGCCTCCAATGACACACTAAGTGAGCAGGACTTAGCTCACGTTAGCAAGTGTGTATTAGGACGGCAACAGAGCTTTTGTATATGACAAAGTTTAGAGTTGGGGTTAAAGGTCTATGAATAGAGTTAGAGTCATAGTCACTTAAGATGTCAAAATTTATTATTTGGTTGTATACGGGACATCAAACATCACATATTCTACGACATTGCTACCAAAAGGATATTGCGCTCATTTCAAAGTCTCCTCGCAAGTGGATATTGCGCTCATTTCTCAAACTATAAATATCTTGTTCTAAGCCATTGTAAGGACAATTTTTATTTAGATTGTTTTTATTATAAAGGGTAGAATTAATAAGCTTGAAATAACATATTTTTATATAAATATTCTTAGCATTAATATATGAAATCTCCATCCACATGTACTGATTGAAAGTGATCTGGATTATTTTCGGAACGAAATGAAAGCAGAGATATTACAATGAAATACACATAAAAATTGTCAGAAACAGAGAAATACAACAATAGATGATTTTTATTTATGAAAGAAATGTACAGAGACCATAAAAATACAGAGTGCAAGACTCGCTAGAATGGTGGCAACTTTATCTCTGAGAAGAGATGTGACGGCTACGCTCATTCGCAAGAAGATGAGTACAATGAGGCTTCAAAGGCCTTTTATGATAAACATGAATGCCGAAACTCTAGACATCCAAAAACTTAACTCTAGGAGATGAAGCACCAAAAGTCATGTGGGCCTCGTTGGGGTAAGTTAGTACATTAACTTCTCGGGGTCGTAACTTTTGCATACGATCTCCGTTTTAGGTGTGTGATAGCCCATTGGAAAGGTCTTTTCGAAAACTATGCATTATGTCGTCAAACTTTGACTTAGTCTACAGTTTGAACGTGCAAAGACAAGAAAACACTGTTTAGGGCCCCAAAATGGACTTGGAATTACAAAAAGATATGGAGACTTCCAAAATAAGCCAGTTGGAATAGGTGGGTGGCCACCAATATCCACCTGGATGCTGTGTAGGGCTTTAGGACAACCCTAGAAGTGCAGAACTCAAAATTACAAAGAAATGTCCCCATTACAGAGAAACGTGCTGAACTGAAAATTGTCAAGATGAGCCAGTTGGAATTTGGAACAGGTGGGTGGCCATCAATATCCACTTGGATTAGAAAGGGTCTTTTTTGTGAAGCCTAATGCGAGGAATTTTATTTTTATTTTTATGTAACAAGAAATGCCTCCAATCCCTGTATGAGAGGATATCTTATTCCATATCAAACACAAGACAAATCCTTCTATGTTAGGGACCTTAGATTCTTTATGCTCCCAAGTTTCAACAAGTAATTTAATATCAATTTATCTTGGATCTAACTTAACGTAGACCCTTTACTTCATGGAAAGCCACGACAATGCCAAATGAGTATCTAAAGTGTCCCAAATTGCTATTTATTATTATATTTTTGGTTTCTATCCATAATAATAGCTTTTCTATTCCTAATTATTGCTAATTTTTCTTCCTTCCTAGCTTATTTTACCTTTTGAACTTCCTTTCTTAATTCAACTCGATCTTCTATAATGAGTTCTTCGTAATCCTTCTATGTTAGGGACCTTAGATTCGTTATGCTCCCAAGTTTCAACAAGTAATTTAATATCAATTTCACTTGGGATCTAACTTAACATAGACCCTTTACTTCATGGAAAACCATGACAATGCCAAACGAGGATCTAAAGTGTCCCAAATTGCTATTTATTATTATATTTTTGGTTTCTATTCATAATAATAGCTTTTCTATTCCTAATTATTGCTAATTTTTCTTCCTTCCTAGCTTATTTTACCTTTTGAACTTCCTTCCTTAATTCAACTCGATCTTCTATAATGAGTTTTTCGTTTATAAATATTCCTAGCCCTTTTAAATTTGAAGTTTTACTGAGTATGCTATATTTATGGTCATTAGAGCTTATCTTAACATGAATTAACCTATCCTTATATTCAATTATTTTTCTCAGCCTATTTGCTTTTATGAAACAAGTTGTTTCAATTTGTGATTTATTTTGTAATTCTTCCTTGACTAGTGCTAGCATGTCCTCATCTTTCTTCTCTTTTAAACAAAAAAATGAGGTTTAAGGCTCTTTTGTTACTCTCATGGTCTAACTCTATAAGCTTATTCATTTTCTTTTTGATGGGTTTGATATCTAATTTACCTTGAAAGCTATTTAGGGCCAAATTCTTATTTAGTGCTTCTTCTAGCTCTTTAATCTTGATTTTCTATATTATTGGCCTCTCCTTCTTGTATCAATTCTTTATTTTCTTGGCTTTGCTTTTCCATTTCTTGTGATCTAATTTCCATTTTTTACAACTCAGTCTCCAATCCTAATATTTTATTGTCTATGTGTTTCTGAATTTTGTTTTTAAAAAATCTAAACTTATTATCAAGCATTACCTCTAACTCTATTTGAAGTTTGACTCCTCTCTCTTTTCTATGTTTATCTAATGATTTTATAATATTCACAAAGATTATCTAGGATTATTTTGCTAAGTCTCCTATTGAGAGTTTATCTAATGATTCTATAATATTCACAAAGACTATCTAGAGTTACTTTGCTAGGTCTACTATTGAGAGGTTTTAGTAAACACAATGAATGGTTCATATTGAAATAAAGGGATAGAGATTAAATAAATTATAAACAAGAGTGGGAAAAGGAACTTATACATCTAATTAGGTCTACTATTGAGAGGTTTTAGTAAACACAATGAATTGTTCATATTGAAATAAAGGGATAGAGATTAAATAAATTATAAACAAGAGTGGGAGAAGGAACTTATACATCTAATTAGGTCAAAATCATATATTAGAATGGTAAAGGTATGCCGGAGTAAAATGCTTCCATGAAAATGCCATGTAACATACTTTAATGAAAATGTCTTCTATATATTATTAATAAATTTATATAAAATCTCTATATTTAGAAATTGTATCAAATAAATATCTAAATCAATATGATTTGATATAATGAACTCATATAACTTAAACATAATTTAGAACATCTAACACAAACCTTGCATTCAACATATCTCTTAATAATCAAATTATTATTATTTTAAATCAAATATAACAATAACATTCTAAATTTCATCTCACAACATTCTAAATTTCATCTCACATCTCACATGGATCATAGCATGGCTAATTTCAATTTAACCACACGACACATACAAAACATGAAATCTAAGCATACAAGACACACTAGGTACATACTCTCATTAATATATTAATGTATGGTGCAATATATGTTATATTAATATATCAATGTTTGTCTTCTAACACTTGTTAATAACTAGGTTGTGTTAATGCACTTTTTTTTCTATGCACGTACTCGTAAAGATCATTTGCACTCACATAGATACATTTTTTTTCTATGCATCCCCACGTTAAGGGTGATATATATATATATAAAAAGAGAAGTCCAAATTGAGATTATGAGCATTAAAAAACACTATATTCTCATCATGTATGAGTCTCTCTTCTCTTCTAATTATGTTTTTTTTTTAAGTTTTTATATGTTTTTTTTTTAAGTTTTTATTTGTAAAGAGAAAATTCCTTGTGATTAGTGATGGAAAATTAAATCAATGTGTGGTCTAGTAGATTTCAATCTCATACTACAACACTAAACAACCCAATGGAGTCGCATTATCCATATCTATATCTTCATAGTTGTCCATTCCAGCCATGAAAACAAACACTTTCAACATTGAACACATGTGAAATTTAAGTAAAGTTTGGAGGATAAAGAGACGAAAAATTATTTGGGATACTATTTTTTCATAAACTTGGTATGGTAAGTGATCGGTTGAAATCAATTTTTTTGATCTTGGAGTATAACTTAAAACTATGTTTGATTGGCTAACAACTCATCTTTCTTGGATGTAAGAAAATAGGTTAATGGTTCAAGGCTCAAAAACATCTAGTAGGAGTGGAAGTCTTACCCCTTATGAACCACCAACACGTTGTTTTAGGTGGCTAGGTTTTGTCTACACATGATAATGTCACTTTACACTAAGGACTTAAAATTGTATCAACAAAAGCTAGACTAGTAACCCCAAGTATTGCAAACATTTTCCTTTTTTATAAAAAAAAAAACATGAAAAATAATTCAAGAATTAAAACAAAGTAAAGTTGTTTATAAATAATTGAACACTATCTTCATTATCCTTATTTTAAAAGAGAAATTTATCTGGGATGATATTTGTAAAAGGGATTTTAGGAAAGTCTTTTAATGTTTATATGTAGAAAAGCTTTTGAATTTCTTCATCATATTTTTGTTCAATGTCCTTTCATCTAGATTGTTCAAGAGTGTATGCATTGATGAATGAGATGTTTTAGAGTTTCTAACTAGCAATTGCCTCATGAGGTGCAAAGGTACATAAGTAGAATGGGTAGTGTAACCAAAGAGTGTATGCATTGATGAATGAGATGTTTTAGAGTTCTTAACTAGCAATTGCCTCATGGGGTACAAAGTTACAGGTCGAATGGGTAGTGTAACCAAAATTTATGAAAAATATTTCTTATAAACCAAAATGCTCATATTTATAAACAAATCTAATCCATGTTTAAAAAAATATTGAATATAAGTGGAATCAAAGGTAGTTAGCATCGCTTCATTGGTCAACATGCATCATGTGGTTGGACCTAGCATCATTGAACGTCGCAAAAGTGTTATGTGCCCAAAAAGGTATGGACATTGAATTTGCATTCACACTCAGCGAAACAAGTGCCATTGGACACAAGCTATAAAAAAAAACATGATGCATAGAAACGAGCATGGACAAATGATGATTTCCTACTCTAAACATGTGCTAGAATGACCCAAAAAACTTGGCAAATGGATTTTTCAGACATTTGTCTTGCATACATCATTTCCAATGTAGATCCCTGAGATTGCCATCAATAGTGACTCTTACAAAAGCTCCCTCCCACCACCCATATTCTATACCTCACAATATAGCTTTGGATGAATTATGGGCTTTGGAAACTTTGCTCCCTCCCACCACCCATATTCTATACCTCACACTATAGCTTTGGATGAATTATGGGCTTTGGAAACTTTGCTCCCTCCCACCACCCATATTCCATACCTCACACTATAGCTTTGGATGAATTATGGGCTTTGGAAACTTTGCTCCCTCCCACCACCCATATTCTATACCGTGAGGTATAGCTTTGGATGAATTATGGGCTTTGGAAACTTTTCTTCATAAATTTTCATAGCCCTAAGCATATAAAAAGAGAAAGAATGGTGAAACAACTCCTTATTAAAAGTCTTGATGTAATTTACTCCCCTGCTCCTATAATGTACACCTCTATGTGCTTTGTTTCTGCAGGCATGTACACCTATATGTGATTTGTTTCTGCAGGCATGGGATCTAGGATTGCTTTGCATTCTTGGTTAGAGGCTTGGTAAAGAACCACACCTATATTTGCTTTGTTTCTGCAGGCATGGGATCTAGGATTGCTTTGCATTCTTGATTAGAGGCTTGGTAAAGAACCAGTGAGTGTGTGGAACAGAGTAAAAATGAAAACATGTATATGGTGGAAAAACAGGTTATCAAAACTATCTGTTGTCTTCAACATGACATCCAAATAAATGAGGCAGTGACAGTGGCCACAGTGATATGGGGCCTCATACATTCCCTATGGAAGGTTCTAAGTCCTCTGACCCTGGACCCTCCCTATAGTTGCTACCTCCCCTGGGTAGGGAAACATAAATCATAGTTGCTACCTCCCTTGGGTAGGAAAACATAAATCAATTGTCATAGATGCATGTAAACTTTCAAATTTTAGTATCCAAATTAAAAAATTCCATAAATTTCCTTCACTCAACTCTGCATATGCTTTTTACAAGTGACGCCGCCTCCATTTTCCCCTGCGTTCATGTTGATGTTAGATTTTGTCTCTCCTTCACTCGGCTCCACATGTTTTTGGCAGGGAGCACACCTCTATCCTCCATACACATTCATGCAAGGTTTAGGTTTTATCTTCACTTCCTAGATACGTTGAAATTAAATGGTTATTTTCATGTGCTTTAAATATTTATTGCATAGTTGGTCAAAAAAATGAGTCTGAAGACTGCTTCTAGTGCTCTTGTTATTATACATAATGGCCTCCACTGGCCATAATCTTGTCAGACTAGCTCACAACAACTTCCAGGTCACATCAACTTCCAGTTCTCATTTCAAATTACAAGGGTTGGATCATTATGCTTCATTTTCTGGACAACATTTGGTTAAAATGATGTTGAATGAAGGAGGTTTTGATTGATATTTCTATTTGATTTCTATGCTTATTGATTTCACTTTGATTATTGTTGGGTTATCCAAGAGAAACAGAGATGGTGCAGGAGATTATTAATTTTTACTAGCTCACCCAAAATAAACAAAGTAACTTATTTCTTTTTTCCTGGAAGGATACCAGGAATAAGATGCTCAGTAATAAAGAACAGGAACAGGAACAAAAATGAATGTGTGACATTCGATGACTCGGTTTCGAAACTTGAAGTGAGGAGGCAATCTAGGATGTCCCAAGAAAGCCAAGAGTCCAAAGATGCTCAGACCCAGGATTATGAAATTCCTTATTGTTCCATTGTTCATGGGAACGATTGTAAAAACTAGTGGAAGATAATTTTTTTTTGTATAAACTAAACTGTACAATTTAGGATGCATTTCCAGATTATGTCACGAGAGTACAGATTAATTGGTATTTGTTATATACACAAAATTTACATACTTTGTTATTAATTTTGATATACTATGGGTCACAACATGTTTGAAATATACATTTATGCCCAACAACTGTTTGGGTGTTGTTCACTTTTCAGGGATGTAATGGGCTTGTTTTCATGGAGCCCGGAATGGTTACTAGATCTGCTTGTCTTTTGCTCTACATACCCTAAAACTAGGAAAGGGAATACGAAAGGAAATGGGGTGGATAAATTGCAATTTTAAATTTTAGGGGAATACAAAAGTGTAAAGAAAATAAGATATAGGGGGTTGAAGCTGGCTCATAAGTCAATGGAGGGATTTTCCTTTCCATTTGGTGGAACCAAAAGCATGAACCAAAGGAACATTATGATTAGAGCCACAACGGTGAGTGTGTTTATAGCTGGCTTGGCAATGACCATTGCAATTGGTGGTGATTTTGTTTACTCCAAGAAGTAATTGAGAAAGAAACCTTCAAAATATGATGATTAACAATTCTCAAAATTATATTGTAGGATCATGATTGACAATTCTCAAAATTATATTGTAGGATCATGGGGTTTAAATTGTGAAGTGTTATCACACTGATTGTAGGTTGGGCAAAGCCCGACCCAATCTACAAAGGTGAGACAACTATGGGAATACCTATCCACTATCACCTTAGATAGCTATTCCCGTCGCTTTAGAGACGATGAGATCACCTCAAGGGGGGAATCCCAGGTGACCCTAAGGGAATTGAGACGGAGGATGAATAAATGTTGAGAGGAACCCCTTAGGTAAATGATGGAAGAAGTATGAGGGCTTGGAAATGAGTCTTGATGATGGTAAATGGTTTCCGAGGACTTGAGTACCTGCACCAAAGTGTTACACCGTCTTGAGACAAGACAAACAATCGAGATTCAAGCCCAAAAATCAAGTGGACAAGCAAGTGAAGATTGTTGTCCTATATTACAGCAGTAAACAAGAATATATCTAAGCAAGAATAAGAGCTAGTTACTGCAGATTTAACCGTCAAAATTATCAAATAATTATTGGACAATGAAGTACTAAAATGGTAGATAACTTTCCAATACTTAAGCATGAACTTTGATGGTGAATTAGGGTTGCTAGATGAAGTTATCAGCAAAGTATTATGGCAGACTTACGGCTGTAGCAAAAAATTGCTATAACAACAAGATTCAACCACCAAAAATCACAAGTAAACCACCCAAAATATGCACAATGATTAGTTGATTATCATGACAACTTTCTAGCAACTTCTGACGGTTGAAAATCAAGTTAAAGAAGAAATTGAAAATGTTTTGCTGCAGTCCTAATGGCCGTAGCTTTTAGTTGATTATAACCAAGGAACTACTAGGCCAATCAAGATGCCCTAGTGGCTTTAGCAAGCTTAAGACACCAAGAAAAGATTCCAACTTGAACAATTTCAATATCTCTCAAAATCATGTGTAACAATGCAAGTAATATTTCTCTCCAATGCAAAATTAGATTAGTGCCTTGCCAAATGGGTTATGAAGTCTTCTTGTATTAGGTTAGGTCTACTACTTCTCAAGGGGTGTAAGCCCTTTTACTCCCTTGAGCAAGTAACCCTAACAAGGTAAATCTAGGAAGTTGTAAGCCCTTTTACTCCTCCTAGCAACCTTTGCAATGGCTTATTCAATAAAAATTAATGAGAAACTTGGTGGAGGGTATAAGCTGTTTTATTTCTTCAAGGATCTAGCCAAGAAAAACCATGAAACAAGAAAGAAGAACTAAAAATATGCATATTTTTCTTACCAATTTCAAGAGAAATGCTAGACAAACCCTTGTTTACCAAGAAAATTTCATCACCATAGCAAGAGAATAGCCTCCAAGAGATGGTGCACGACTTATCTCCACTAGACAAGTATAAACCACAACATAAGAGAGAGAGAGAGAGAGATGTAAATTACCCAAAAGGGGCGAAAATTTCAGCCAAGTAGCTCTTCTCACATGAGAGAGTTATCATAAAATGAAATGAATTTGATTCTTATTTATACAAAACCTCTAAAAAGTGTTTGTCCACATTTAGTTAGGGTAAACCACAACATAAGGGAGCCATTCCCCTTTGTTTTTTCACTTTACAAAGTAATTTAAATTTAACTTACAATTTGCACATAAAGAAACCCTAAAAGGTGACGTCAACCCCTTCTAGGGTGACGTCTTGACACTTTATCAAATCGTTGAGCAAAAAGGAGGAAGTCGTTGGGCCTCCTCTTCATGTGCTAGGCTCCTCTCCATGATGCAAAGGATCTTCCTCCTCCAAAGGTTTCAAGTGTCCATCAAAACATCATCATCACCAACGAAACCCTATCTCTAGGGTGACGTCAAGCCCTCCAAGATGACGTTTTGATCTTTCAAGGCCAAACATTGGGCTAAGATGGGCTAGGTATCATCATCCAAAGTCTCTTCTCTTGCCTCCAAAGACCACGCTCAAGTTCTGGCTACTCCCAATGTCTAGGTCATGGCATCCAACCTGTGGGCTTCTTGCCCCAATGAAGGCCCAAGCTGGGCTTGTCCCTCCTAAACATCCATCAACAAGGTCCTGCAAAGACAAACAAGTACACCCTCCAAGGATCTCAAGTCGAATGTATCATGGAAAGTAAAATCACATTTAATACAAGATCCACCTAAACATGTGCATCAAAACTACCTTATCAAATTAAAACAAGTACTCAAATACCCTATGCAATTTGCCAAGTTTAGGTATGGGAGGGTTGACAAGGTGACCTATTGGGTGAATTGTTCCTTAAGTCAAGGTGCTTTTCCTAGGTGGATCCTCTCTAAGTCATGTGGAGAAGATGAAGTGGACGGGGGTAAGAATTTTGGCCATGGGGTTCATAACATACAAGGGTTTGTATTGTCTCATTTATGGGTGCCTTTGTAGAGGGTGTGCTCCACCTTCGTTTTCAATGCATCCTTTTTCCAAGCCCATTCATTTTCCAATAATTAATTAAAGTCCAGAACAATTGGGTACTCCCAATGGGTAACATAAATCTTGGGGGAAAGTACCACATTGTCACTTGAAGGGAGAGGTACACAGAGTGCCATAGGGGTAAAGAAAAGGTTGTAATGCACTTGTGTAGATCCCTCAACAAATGGGACGTCTACATAATATGAAATTGTTTCTTGCAGGTCTGATTTTTTTTTAGGAGAAACATTTCATTGTTCTCAAGACCTCTTTGGGTGAGCATCTGGAAGTTTATAGTTTTATCTTTTATATTTTTTCAGCTACATTCCCTCTGGGCCTTCAACCCCTTATTCCTATGAAATGAGGTACAATCTCTTCTTGGGTAAGTACACCTGAAAATACCAAAAAATAAGGATAATAAAATGATGAAGTGTGAAAAATGATAAGTATGATCGAGAATGACACGATGATTCATCAAGGGGACCTCTCGGTAGAAAAACCATTCCCAAGGGTGACCACTTACTAGGGCACAAATTTAATCACCAAGGTGAAACATGACAAAGAGCATAATTTCCAAGCATACGTTTTATAATCAAAAGCAACTTTAAATGCAACATATTCAAATGCCTCAAGTATTAAAGTGACACTTACCACAATACCTGACTTGTACCTCATGGAGAAACACCCATCGTCTTTCGGGCAAGTTGATGTGGTGAATGCCATCGTGATGAACTGAGGATGTGCGATGGTGAAGTGGGTCTCTGTCTGTGCATCTGGACGCTGTCAGTCATCTGTCTGTTGGTACTCCATGTCTACAACCCGAGGGACTCGAGACATCATCTCCTTAGTTATCCCTAGAAATTGGGGATAACATTTGGCTCCTACTCGGGGACATTTACTCACCGTAGAGTGCATGAGAACCTCAAAATCTCCTGGTTAGACCTGTGCCTACACTGAAACATCAAACTGTGAAATCTAGGGTGGTTCACTCACCCTTTGCTCATATAATCAGAAATCCAAAATTTCAAAAATGACACTAATCTAGAAAATAAAATTTTGTTTTTTTTAATATAATACAATGAAAGAGAAAAATGTAAATCAATAATGCAAGTAGAGAAAAATGAAAATCAAAGATGAAATGCAATGAAACTACCACGAGCAATCAAAATGCAAATGCAATAAATCAAGATGAGCTACCTACTTACTTGGGGCCTGGGCCCTAAAGAAGTCGAGTACCTTGAATGTAGGGTTGGAGAAGAGACCCATCCACTGGAATGGCATCTTTCTCCCATCCATGGCTGACAAGTAGTACTTCTCTTTTTCATACTTCTTCTTGATGATTTAAGGGCTAAGCCAAGAGTTGCTATTCTTTTGATCATATTTGGGCTTTCCCTTCCTCTTATCTCACATGAATGCAAGACTTCCTTCACTGTAGTTGATGTAAGTTATATTATCGATGTAGGAGTACGAAGGTGGCTCTGTGTTGACTGCATCTTTAATAGCATTCTCATGTTCTTTGTCCCCTTTTTCTCCTTCTTTCTTCAATATCTTGATGGACCATGGTTCCTTCCCTTGAAATTTTATCGACTTCTCCTTATGTTCTTGGGTTCTTGGAAGTAGTGTATCTATACAATACTTTTGCATGAAAGGTAGATTGTGAGGATCATATTCAATGGGCGGTGGACCTTCATCAAACTCATTCTTGTTGATGCGGTTAGGATGATCCCACTCTATCACATGTTCCTTGGCTGCTCGTCGATTGTAGATAATTTCAAAGGTACCATCCTCCATGGGGATATAAGCATGAGTGAGGTCCATGCTAAGGAATCCTCCAAGAGTAGTGGCCCAACTCCTCGATAACAACATGCCCCAAGTGTCTGGAACATTGATCACCACTATATTCATAAGGATGCTAGTGTGAGAAAAATCCACTAAATAGAACTTCACATCTTCTATGAGACCACAAACCTTGACCTTCTTGGAATCGATACCACAAACATTTCCATAGGGTCCAGTCGTCTTGAGGGCAAGCTACTTCATAACCTTTAAGGACATCACATTTTTTATGCCCCAAAATCTAGCATGTAGTTTTGCAAGACGAGATTATTCATCCCCAAAGAAAGGTAGAAGGGAGGGTTAGGATCATTTCTCCATCCAAGGTACATGGTGTTCAGTGTTATCGAAGGATCTTCTGCCTCGGTTGACACTTTCAAAAACTTCAACACTTCTATTCTAATGGAAGGGATTTTGCATATTTCTATCACCAGGATTGTCATATTCATTTTTCCAACCATGGCTGGGACATCTATATTCAATTGAATCTCTTCTGCATGTGTTGGTTTTGGAAGGAATTCTCGAATTGGAGGTGGGGGTGGTGGGACCACCTTCTTTGCTGCCTGAGGATAGGTTTTCTTTGGCTGAACTGAAGCTTGCTTTATTAGCTGAGATGAGGTTTTCTTTTCTGAAGTTTGTGGAGGCAAGATAAGAATTTTATTTCTTCTTGCGTAAGTCAAGATCTCACTCTTCTTTAATTCTTTCCTATGATCTTCAACCAACTAATTGAACACTCTAAGTTGGCTTTGTCTGGATCCATTTTTTTGAGCTTCATTGATTTTTTCCTGCGTAATATCTGTGGGTTCATCATCATCATCATCCTGAAAGACAAAGATTGTATCCATGAAGTTGATACTATCATGAGAGTCTTATTCTCATCTTGGACATTCTTCCTCCAGATGAGGTTCTTGGTAGGGAGAACACCATGGTAGTTCCTCCAAGTTCACCATCCCAACAGGGTTCAGTGTGTTAGGAGCCTTTGCCTCTTGTTGAGGTTTTTTCTTCCAACTTGTGGGTTCTTTCCTGACGAATGGGTGCCTTGGAGCAGACCAATTCCTTTCCAAATTTCTCAACAGACTCACAACTTGATTTTGAGGCTGGACAAATTGAGTATTCATCTGATCAAGCTTTTGGGATATGAGAGCAATTGGGTCTGGTGCATTGTTTGTAGTTTTTTTTTTTTTTTTTTGGTTTTGTTATGGCACGAGGATACTGAAAAGGATCGAACTTGGAGCAAAAAATATTTTCCTCAATGTTTGCACTGTACTCTTTGGATTCTACAAAGGTGCGAGGTTTCTTGTCCCTTAATACGAAACCAAACTATCCTTAAAAGGCATTGACATAAAGAAGATGGACAACTGCTACAGTAGGGTGCAAATCTAGGGGATTTGGCTATGTAGTTTACCAAATTTGGTATCAAAATTACTAACTATCGCATTCTCGTTTTTCTTCATCTGGTTGATCTGAGTCATTAGCATTCCACTATCTTTCTTCAATGACCATTTTCTTTTGAATAACTTAGCAAAGTCTTCATAAGTGGTGAGGTGATTATCTAGTAATCCATGTAACCACCTTTGGGCATATTCAATGAGAGATGTCTCTAGCAACTCCATTGCAACATCTTCATGTTCCCTCCTTCATTTTTCATGTCTCAATTGATGGCATGTAGATGATGTTCTGCGGTGATTACATTGTTCCCATAAAACTCTGGCAACCATTTGTTGATTTCTTTAGGCATGGTATTGGGATATCTAGTGATGGCTGCCATGTTCAAGGGCTTATAGAGGTATTTTTCCCAAGAATGAGCCATTGGTGCAAGTGGGAGATTACCGTGAAAAAATTGTTTGACAACGAGGGAATGTAGAAGAGGTATTCTTTGGTAATTTTTGGAAGGTTTGAATCTTCCATTGGGAAGGGTCTTTCTGGAAGAAATATTCTTGGATGGTGGAGTCTCTAGATGAACTTTATCTCATCAAGGAAAAAAAGAGAGGAAAGGGAACTTCCCTCAAGTGGAGTCCCCAGACAAGCTAGGGGTAAAGGCTTTGGGATTAAAACTTGCTAAGATGTCGTTAGGGCATGAAAGAGGATTCAAAATTCTCCCCAATAAAGGTGCCCAAGTGTTATCGCATGGATTGTAGGTTGGGAAAATCCCGATCCAATCTACAAAGGTGAGACAACTATGGGAATAACTATACTCTATCACCTTAGATAGGTATTCCCCTCGCTTTAGAGATGATGGAATCACCTCAAGGGGGGAATTTTGAGGGATCCTAGGGGAATTGAGATAGAGGATGAAGAGATGTTGAGAGGAACCCCTTAGGTTAATTATGAAAGAAGTATGAGGGCTTGGAAATGAGTCTTGATGATGGTAAATGGTTGCCAAGGACTTGAGTACCTGCACCAAAGTGTTACGCCTACCCGAGACAAGACAAACAATCGAGATACACGCCCAAAAATAAAGTGGACAAGAAAGTGAAGCTTGTTGTCCTATATTACAACATTAAACGAGAATATATATCAACAAGAATAAGAGCTAGTTACTGCAGATTTAACCATCAAAATTATCAAATAATTATTGGACAATGAAGTACTAAAACATTACATAGCTTTCCAATACTCAAGCATGAACTTTGATGGTGAATTAGGGATGCTAGATGAAGTTATCAACAAAGTATTATGGTAGCCTTATGGATGTAGAAAATAATTGCTACAACAACAATATTCAACCACCAAAAATCACAAGTAAACCACCCAAAACATGCACAATGATTAGTATATTATCATGGTAGCTTTCTAGCAATTTCTGACAGTTGAAAATCAAATTAAAGTAATAATTTGAAAATGTTTTTCTGCAACCCTAATGGCTGTATATTTTTGTTGATTATAACAAAGGAACTACTAGGCCAATCATGATTCCCTAGTGGCTTTAGCAAGCTTAAGACACCAAGAAAAGATTCCAACTTGAACAATTTCAATATCTCTCAAAATCACTTTTACCAATGCAAGTAATTATTTCTCCAATGAAAAATTAGATTAGTGCCTTGCCAAATGGGTTATGGAGTATTCTTGTAATAGGTTAGGTCTACTACTTCTCAAGGGGTGTAAGCCCTTTTACTCCCCTGAGAAAGTAGCCCTAACAAGGTAAATCTAGGAGGGTATGAAACCTTATGGCAACCGACGATTTCACCCATGCCTCATTAAATATGGTGGAGGAAGCATCATCAACCACCCATAAATCCTTCCCGCATTCCACACCACTAAAGTTTGTCATACCCAATGGAGTGAAATACATGCACATAGATTCCACTATCGGTTGCATGAATAAATTTTTCTATGAACGTGATCCTCCCTTAATGAAAAGTTGGAACAGACCTAATTTCCGTCGAAGTACCAGATACGCTGTATTGATTCACATAAACAAGTGGAATGATATTGAGCTTGTTAGTAAGCCCTTTTACTCCTCCTGGCAACCTTTGCAATGGCTTATTCAATAAACAATAATGAAAAAATTGGTGGAGGGTATAAGCTCTTTTATTCCTCCAAGGATGTAGCCAAGAACAACCATGAAACAAGAAAGAAGAACTAACAATATGCAATTTTTTCTTACCAATTTCGAGAGAAATGCTAGACAAACCCTTGTTTACCAAGAAAATTTCATCACCATAGTAAGAGAATATTCTCCAAGAGATAGCTTACCACTTAGCTCCATTAGAAAAGTATAAACCATAACATGAGAGAGAGAGAGAGAGAGAGAGAGAGAGATGTAAATTGCCCAAGAGGGGATAAAATACCAGCCAAGTAGCTCTTCTCACACAAGAGAGTTATCATAACATGAAAAAAATTTGATTCTTATTTATATAAAACCTCTAAAAAGTGTTTGTCCACATTTAGTTATGGTAAACCACAAAATAAGGGAGCCATTCCCCTTTACAAAGTAATTTAAATTTAATTTAAAATTTGCACATAAAGAAACCCTAAAATGTGACATCAAACCCTTCTAGGGTGACGTCTTGGCACTTTAGCAAGTCGTTGCGAAAAAAATGAGGAAGTTGTTGGGCCTCTTAAGGCCTCCTTTTCATGCGCTAGGCTCCTCTCCATGTTGCGAAGGATCCTCCTCCTCCAAAGGTGACAAGTGTCCATCAAAACATCATTATCACCACCAAAAGCCTAGCCCAAGGGTGACGTCAAGCCTTGCAAGATGACGTTTTGACCTTTCAAGGCCAAACATTGGGCTAAGATGGGCTAGGTATCATCATCCAAAGTCTCTTCTCTTGCCTCCTAAGGCAACGTTCAAGTTCTCGCTGCTCCCAATGTCTGGGTCATGGCATCTAACCTGTGGGCTTCCTGCCCCAATGAAGGGCCAAGATGGATTTGTCCCTCCAAAACATCCATCAATAAGGTCCTACAAAGACATAAAAGTGTGCCCTCCAAGGATCTCAAGTCAAATGTACTATGGAAAGTAAAATCACATTTAATACAAGAGCCACCTAAACATGTGCATCAAAACTACCTTATCATATTAACAAGTGCTCAAAGACCTCATGCAATTTGCCAAGTTTAGGCATGGGAGGGTTGACAATGTGACCTATTGGGTGAATCATTCCTTAAGTCAAGGCGTTTTTCCTAGGTGGACCTTCCCTAAGTCATGTGGAGAAGATGAAGTGGATGGGGGTAAGACTTTTGGGCATGGGGTTCATGACATACAAGGGTTCACATTGTCTCGTTTATGGGTGCCTTTGTAGAGGGTGTGTTGCACCTTTGTTTTCAATGCGTCCTTTTTCCAATCCCATTTATTTTCCATTAAGTCCAGAACAACTGGGTACTCCCAATGGATAACATAAATCTTGGGGGTCGGTACCACAATGTCACTTAAAGGGAGAGGTACACAGAGTGCCATAGGGGTAAATAAAAGGTTGTAACGCACTTGTGTAGATCCCTCAACAAGTGGGACGTCTATATAATACAAAATTGTTTCTTGTAGGTCTTTGATTTTTTTTAGGAGAAGCGTTTCATTGTTCTCAAGACCTCTTTGGGCGAGCATATGGAAGGTTATATTTTTGGCTTTTATCTTTTTTCAACTAAATTCCCTTTGGGCCTTTAGCCCCTTCTTCCCATGAAATGAGGTACAATCCCTTCTTGGGTCAGTACACCCGAAAATCCCAAAAGAGGCACGATGACTCGTCAAGGGGACCTCTCAGTAGCAAACCCATTCCCAAGGGTGACCATTACTAGGGCACAAAGTCAACCACCAATGTGAAACAAGGAAAATAGCATAATTTCCAAGCATAAGTTTTACAATCAAAAGGAACTTTAAATGCAACATATTCAAATGCCTCAAGTGTTAAAGTGACAATTACCAGAATACCTGACTTGTACCTCATGGAGCAAGACCCATCGTCTTTTGGAAGCGTGATGATGTGGTGAATGCCATCGTGATGAGCCGAGGATGTGCGGTGGTGAAGTGGATCTTTGTATGTGCATGTGGATGTTGTCAGTCATCTGTCTCTCGGTACTCCATGTCTACAACCTAAGGGCCTCAAGACATCATGTCCTTGGTTATTCCTAGAAATTGGGGATGACATGAAGTAAAATAGAAATGTAGGGAGTTGACCTTGCTCAAATGATTCTTCATTAAACACCACAACACAACCTAGCTACCACCACATTGAAGTTGTGAAACCTTTTTTTTCCGAAGCACTGGAAGGTAATGCTAAAGTGAAATGGGGTGGTTACATTCTAAAAAACAGAGGGAAATTTTTTGGATGGTATATGAAGAAGTAATTAAAGCATACTATTTGTAAATGAATGTATGGTGGGAAGTTGTGATGAAGGATTGGTTATATATAAGGAGAATGTCTTGATATCTATTGGAATAGGACTAGATGAATACTATATTGAATCTTTGCATCACATAACCATTTCTGTGCATGGTTGATATTCATGTAGTGTGAGGTGCATAGATGAAAGATAGGTCATGCATGCTTTTTAAATGAAATGTGACTAAAATCATATTTAAATTTAGATGGTTATTTTGGCATGTTTAATTAAGATGTACTTCGACCAGGATATGTTTTCCATATGATCCAACTTATTTGGAAAATTACTCCAACCTTTTGTACTTATTTTCATTAGTTGATAATTAATCCGACAAGGGTCAAAAGGCCTCTTGTTGAAATCAAAAGAGTATATCGAGTATTAGTTGCTACACTAATCATTGAAAACTATGGTAAATAATTAATTTTAGAATTATGAATGCAACAACTTCGATTTTCTTATCTTAGATGGAGGCCCCTCAAAATCCATATGATCGACCTTGTATAGATCTAAAACTCTTTTGAAACAAACCATCCACATTGCACATCCAAATGGACATCCTAAATGGTAAGGGCTCTTTCTTAACAATCACAACTTGCCATATGAACTTTATGCCTACTTTTTCAACCAATCAATATTTTATAAGACAAAACACAAACAAGTTAACCAAACCAATGGGTGTTGATCCCTACATGAACACCTTCAATGTAATTAGGATTTTAAATATATCATCTGTTTCTCGAGAAAATGTGCTTTGAAAAGTTTTAGGAGACCTAATTTTATTGGTCATCCTTGACCACCTATCCTTAGGTTGTCCATTTCACTATATTTTCTCCATGATTTGTAACTCCTTTTACCAAATTTTTGAGCATATTACTAGATGCTCGCTAGTTTCCTTTTTGTAACTTGCGAACAACTCACAAGTTGTCCTTTAGAAACACATCAACTCCTCCAAAATGGCACAAAAGATAAAAATTGTGCAATCTTAAGTAGATATCACGAAAGTTTCACACGTGTACACCTCAAATCTTGAGCCCTAATGACCAAAACTACTTCACAATCATATAAATAAGGGATCTATGTTGGAGGAATCAGTCAAGACCAATTATTATACTTGCATGTTGGAGAATTCTTTGGAGATTTGCTACCCTAGGTTTTTATACTCTCTTCTTGATAAAAAAAATCCCTAGTTCTACAAGCCTTGTCCAATCTTCTATCTAGGGTTTAAATCTTCATTGGATTTCCCTTTCAGAGTAAGACTAGGACCTTTTGGTGGACTTGAGATAGAGAAGTGGCTTAAATTGGAGGAACCTAGACTTAGGTGATGAAGGTGCTAGCAACATAAGTCATGGATATGTTTTGTTTTTATATTTGAATTATAAATATTAATCTCTCTCTCACCCCCCAACCCAATTCATTGTGCATTTATATGTTTTTTTTCCTTGGAAAAGAGCATGGGAAACCCTCAAATACTTCCCCACATTTCATGGATGGTAAACAAGGTAAACTGTTCGGCTTGATTGCTGGCCTAACCCAGTGGGGACATCAAGTGAGGCTCTATATAGGCTCCTGGTCGGGGATTCGACCCCATAACCTCATTCGAGCAAACAACGACACTCATCCACTTGAGCTAACCCACCAGACTATTGTGCATTTATATGTTATTAATGTATTTGTTTTAAATAATTATGCATGAAACTAACTACTTAACATTAGTTTGAATTCATACATTTCAAGTTTACTCTATTTTATTATATGCTTGATGTGGCTCGAGAAAGGTCTTATTTATTGATGTGTGTGTAGGTTTGGAGAAGCATCTTGTGTTGGAAGCTTGTTTCTTGGATTGCTCACAATGGTCAAGGGGATTCATTATATAATTCCAAGTACTTTTCTCCTATTTATTTCATGCATTCAACAATATATCTTGCAAAATTGGGAAATATAGTTAGTTTTCTTTATTTTCTCTATTAATGAGATCAACCCTACTCATTGAGGGTTTTCGAAAAAACAGAAATGGTGACTCCACTGGAGAGAGTTCTATGAATTCTTCTTACTAGGTTTGTCCTCCTTGTGATTTTTCCATCTCTATAACTTGGTTAGTTTTGTTTCGGTTAGGCTCTCTCTATTTTATTAGTATTAGGAAAACTTTAGACTCCTTGTCTGTTATTTTTACTTTTTCACTTGATTTACAAGTCACCCATTACCATTTTCAACTACAGTAGTGAGTGCTCACAAATTTCCTTTAGTGAACCCGCAAGAACTTTCCTTACCCTGTGAGTTGCACACTTTCCACCCGTAAGCATCGCAGTAGTTTCCTTCATGCAACATGTGAACTTGTCCTATAGCAAGGAAATAAAAAAATCATGCTTGGAATCTATCCTTTTAATTTTGAGGACTTATTCAAATCTATTGTTCTTGATCTTCAATTGGGGGGATTTGGCATTGCTTTAGGTGTTAGTAATTGTATCATAGTGGAGAAGATTTCCAAAAAATATAAAAGTATTGTTCTCCTTTGGGAATTTTTTGAGTTCATTTGCTTTGTTGCATTTCCAGTTTGCAACCATAGTAAACTGCATTTTAGGAACCTGAAAAGAAAATTACATTGCATTCATAGTTTAGATTGATCTCTTCATCTTGTTTGAATTCAAAGTAGTTTCAAGGATTGCATTGTTTCTATTGAAAGAAAGGTATAAATGTTCATTTGCATTTGTCAATTTCTTTATGTTATTATCATCTTTGAGTCCTAAAAACATTATTCAAGTCTTGTTTCGCTACCTTTGAGTAATAACAACCTATTAAAAACAATGTGTAATTAAAAACACCTATCCTTGTTTTATTTTTATACAACCAACAATAGTCTAGGTTGTAGGGCCTTGGTGTAGGTTGGAGAGTAAATTATCCAAGGCCATTAAAGACAAAACTAGGAGTGAATAAAGAGAGTCTAAGACCATTAGTAGCAAGACGTACTTGTTGAGAAAGCACCTCTAACACTTGCATCATGCTCTAGATCAAGCCATTCAAGTGTTGAGATTATCCCCTCACACTGGAGTGGTGGGTGGAAACAAAATAAAGGACTATAGTGGAATTGGTATGTTACTTGGAGTGATTCCTTTTTCCTAAAGTTTAAGTCACAAGATGAAGTCTTGTCCCTGCCCAATGCATAAGCTTGATCCATTGTTGTTTCACCTAGCTACATATCATGAGTGACATCCTTAGTGAACTCTCTTATGTTCTCGATAGGTGATTGCAAATGGGAAGTGCTTGTAGTACATGTCAAATAGTAGATCTTGGCCTCAACTTCCTTGGAGGTTTCCTCTCTTCACGAGGGGATTGCACCTTGGGTGATTGATTCATAGAAGGTTACTATAATTGTTCCTCTCACCTTCTTTGGTTGTACTTGGGCCCTTATCATCCCATGTTGACCTTCGGAAGGCCCTCTTGCTCTTCACTGATTGCACTTAGGACTTAATCACCTTTGGTTGATATTTGGGAGAGCATGTTTTCTTGTTGATATATTTTATAGATTTTTATAGCGGAGTGTTGTTTGGTGTAACATGTAAACAACCTTAGGATTTGATTACTGACTATTTTCTTTTAGTTGAGTTTTTATTTTAAAGGTGTCTAACCAATCACCCTTTCAATCTCGAAGGATCACGGATCACGGATCTCCCTTCCAAGATCATGAAGCCACTTGTGAGAAGATGTATATTGGAAATTCATGACCACTCAATAGGTGAGTTAGATGATGAAATGCATACTTCTTTGAACAATCCAACAAGGGAAGAGCCTGAAGAAGACAATCCCACATCAAAAGAACTATTAGTGGAAGGTTTTGTGAGAGGCCTTGATGATCACTTTCACTTTGGTATTTCAAGGGCTCCATGCCCCTATCCTCAAGATGACCTTGCACCTCTAGAGATTGAAGGCATTCATGATTAGTCTTCAACAAATTTTAATACCCTGTTGACCAATCCTGAGGGTCCACTTGTCATTCAAGTGGTGAGTTTCCACCTAGATATTTGTCTATTCATAACTTTGTCTATCCTTGGATAGGAATGCAAAATGTTTCTAGTTCATCAGGTGTAGGGGCATGAACCCCAACGGTCCTAGTATTTTTACTATAGGAATTAACGTTTCCATGGAAACATCAACTAGTGGAGCAAGTCCTTTCATCAATATTCCTAATAGTGGCATAAACATATATATGGGAATGCCATTTATTAATACATGTATTCCACCCATTATCTTTCCCAATTTTGGGATGTTGATAGGGGGCACCGATGCTCCGTATATCAAATCACCTTTTGAGAGTGGAATGCACCCGAATCTGTACCTTCTTTTGGGAGTGGATTCATTCCTTCTTCCAGAATCCGTATGGGAAGTAATTCTATTCCTAACATAGGGTTCCCATTCACTGGGAATTTTAATCCAAACTATAGATATTAAATGCATATATGCTTTAATCCTAGCGGTAGAAGTGCCCTAGGGAGTAGCTACATGAGTGGAAATATGGCATACAATGGGATGCTAGGCCCTCCCCATAACAACCCTTAAATTGCTGCCACAACTTGTCATTTTTGGCAACTTTGAGTCTGTGTAATTTATCTAGGTTGATTAATGACCCATTTCAACATAATCTAACTTGGCCTCCTATCTTGGCCAAGTTACCCTCGACATTCCAAAATTCAAGGGTAACTTTAGAGAAGACATGTCGAATCATGTGATGGCTTTCCATTTGTGGTGTTCTTCAAACTCATTGATGGATGCTAGTATTCATTTACAACTTTTCCAACATAGTTTGACAAGGGTAGTGAAGTGTACATTGAGTTTCCATGTGCATCCCATAATAATTTCTCATCATTGATAATTTCCTTCTTAATTCACTTTTAGTTGTTGATCTACTATGATATGGAAATAGATCTCTTAATATCACTACAACATAATACATCTACTTACATTTCAAATCATATTCACGAATGGAGGAGGATACATTGGATGATTAGAGACGAGATCTATGATCATCTATTAGCAGATTGGTTTATAAAGTCCCTATTACCAAGCATTACTAAAGACATGGCTCTATAAAGGGAAATGACTAAGGAGGGATCATTTTGAAAGCCCAACAATTGGACTTGGTTTATTCCCAATCCATAATGCTATACAAGATTATACTTAAAGCTTCATAGTTAGACACATATCTTATGAAACTTATGCTAAGAGCTCATGCCAATATGGTGATTGGTTCTATTGGAAATGTTGTAGAGAGAGAGAGAGAGGGAGGTAAATGTTATATTATAAATTTTGTAGAGAGAGAGAGAGAGAGAGAGAAAATGGTTCTATTGGAAATGTTGGAGAGAGAGAGAGGGGGGGAGTGAGAGGTGTTACCCCCCCAGGCTAGGGGTAACTAAGGAGATCATGTCTCGAGGCCCACAGGTAGTAGACATGGAGTGTCGAGAGATCGATGCCTAGCACAACCCACAAATCCCCTCTACTTTACCATGGAGCAACATCCACTACACTGGCTTGGCTCTAAGAAGATAACAAGTCTTTATTCATGAGGTAACAAGTCTAGTCTCGTGGTAAGTTTCATTTTAATATTTGAATCATTTGAACATATTGCAAATAATCCTTTCTTCATTATGGAATGTTTACTTGGAGATTATACCTTTTTCCTAGTTTCACTTTGGTGGGTGGCATGGTTTCCTAGTAAGTAAGTTACCCTTGGGAAAAGGGTTGCTACTGGGTGGTTCTTCGAAGGGTCATCACACCATTCCTTCTCATACTTACCACTTTCCACACTCCTTTCCTTTCCGTTTCCTCATATTTTGGGATTTTGGGCTCATTGACCCTAAGAAGGGCTTGTACCTCATTTCACGGGAAGAAGGGGCTAAAGGCCCAGATGTGTTGTAGTTGGAAAAGTTAAAAGCCAATCATTATCCTTCCATATTCTCACCCTAAGGTCCTGAGAGCAATGAACCACTACTCCATAAAAATCAAGGACCTTCTAAAACATATAATTAATAAGTTTGCTGCTTGTTGGGGGAATGCATTTGCAGTGTCCTTTATTTTCCATTGCATATGAAACTCAATGTGTTCCTAAATCCAAGTGGCATTGCAGTGCTCTTTACTTTCCATTATGCATAGCACCCAATGTTTGGACCATAATAAATTAAATGCAAGGGCTTAGAAAAATGTTGCATTGAAAACGAAGGTCACAACACACCCTCCACAAAGGCACCCGTAAATGAGACAATATGAACCCTTGATATGTCAAAAACCCCATGCCCAAAGGTATTTCCCCAATCCACCTCATACTCATCACATGATCTAGATAGGGTCCTCTTGGGAAACATTGTTTGACTTAGGGATTGGCTTGCCCAATCGGGCACCATGACACCCCTCCCATATCTAAATTAGGAAAAATTATAAGGTATTTGAGCATTTGTTTAGTTTGAAAAGGAGGGTTTGATGCACATGTTTGTGTGGTTCTTGTATTAAATGTGGATTACTTAGCACAATACTTGTGACCAGTGGACCCTTGGAGGTGTTAATGTTTATGCTATTATTATAGTTCTTTGCATTTCATAAAGATAAGA